>PYAF01003911.1:404540-433489 GCA_007407185.1 Glycine tomentella | reverse complement strand
AAAAATAAAAAAAAAACTAACCAAACTAACCATTAATATGATAGAGTACAAAGCTAATGATATTTAACTATAACATAAAATTTATTTTAATAAATTCATATCTTTAACATTATATTTATCAAGTATAATATATACTTAATTTGATTAAAGTTACTATAAATTAAATTTATTTAAATATATTAACTATTTTAACATAACAAAAAATACTCTAATATTTCATATAGCTTATAACTACATAATTATTAACTACTATTAAATATTCTGGAACCAAACGTATTAAATCTCTAACATAAATATTATCTAACAACAAAAACAACATAAACAAAAATAATATATTAACAAATTAAAATACAAACTATAACATTATAAAAAATATAAGCAGAACCATAAAAAAAAAACTCACCTGAAACTGTTGGAATGAGCAAAAGTTTGAGAGGATTGTATAACGGTCGTGGAGAGGGTGGATTCAAGATAACTCATGTACTACTTAACTATTAAGTCAATCAAAAAATCTAGTTTTAGGTGGGATAATCTGCTTTTAGTTAATGATGAAGTCAGAGGAAAATGGGTATTGTAGTTAGAGCCAGCCAAAGAAAAATAATTCCTTTACTTGGAAAAGTTTTAAGCAGGTGGTTGGATACTGCCCTCATGCAGGAGATACTTGGAAAAATAATTCATTAATCTGCTTAATGGTCCACGTATTTCGCCATCTCACATAGCGAATTAGGAGACTTCGCTGCCTGCTCCAGCGATTTCAGTCCAACTCAGCAGTGCCCCATGCAGCCATCCCCGCACACCAAATCAGCAAGTTATTTCGTTTTTCTTACCAGCGAGATATGCCCCGTGGCATATGGACAATTACTTATCTCGGCCTGGCACTCTGCCATTATTTTTGCCCAATAGTGGGAGTTTGACTAAAGTCTCCATTTTTTTATAGTAACAACACATTCTCTTCTCATTCTCACACTCCCTCCTCTCTTTCACAGTTTCACTCCCTTCATCCATTTGATCTCTTGCTCTAATCTCCCTTTGTTCCTTCCTTGCTTAGTCTCTTGCTTTAGTGTTATGATTTTTCTATCCTCCAAACTTCAAGTTACTGCAGTGGTGTGCCTCTAAGAGGTGTTCAAATTAAAGGACCAATATCAATTATATGCTTTCTCCACTTTAATTATTTCACTATTATACAATTTTCCTTTATACGATATTTTTAATGGTCCTAGTGTTATTGTTGAATTTGTTTAGACGTTTTTATAAACATTTTGGAAAGTACTTTCCGAAAAAAAAATTAACATTCTGAAAAGTAGTTTCCATTACACAAAATAGCATTTCAAAAAGTATTTTTTGAAATGTTAAAAATAAATTTGTGTTCTGCAAAGTAATTTCTGGGTTATTAATGTTAAAATATTGTTTTGGAAAAGCACATTCTGTAGTAATGATTTTGTAAAAATATTATGAGTGTGTGTGTGTATATATATGGTAATAACAAAATAAAAATGGGAGTGTAATTAGAAGATACGGAGCGTGGGTAGCAAAAACCAAAATTTTTGGGTTTTTTTTTTATATTTTTTTTAATTAAACTCTTGAGCCTTGCATCAGATTGATAGACTGCAATAAAAAAATGTATTTCTTTTTTGCCCTAATTTTTTTATCGGTGATTTTATGAAGACTATGTACATCGACTTAACTTATGCAGTTTTTTTTCATAATAAAAAATGGGAATATGAAAAGAAAAAAAAAGTATATGGCAATCGTTGAGTAATTGTTACGACCAACCCTCTTTTCTAACTTAGCTTAATCCTTGTAGATTTCTTTCTCATGGTTTAGATATTTGGGGCAATAAAATTGAGATGTAATAATTTGGTCTAAATAAAGCCAACCCCTCATTTTTCCCTTTCCCTTGGCTTCAACGCGAGGACATAGATTATAGGAAAAAATATTTTTTTAGTACCTATATTTTATTTAATTTTGTCAATATATTTTATAAAAAAATTATTTTTAGTTCCTTCTCAGATGTTAACATCATCTCCTACATAGCAAATAGATTATACTGTCTATTTATCACGTGAATTTATAGAAATAATGTTCAAGAAACAAACAAAATTTAAAAAAGACATGAGAACAAATTTACAATGTTGAAGAATGACAATGGAAACCAAGATAAAAGTGAAGTCATTGAAAATTATGGTATGATTTATTTGAGAGAGACATATTTATAACTTCATTTTCAAAAAATAAACAATTGTTCACATTATGTTAATCAATTTAAAAAAAATTTATGCACTCTATTTTAATCAATTTTAAAAAAATAATGCACTCTATAGGTCAAAACGGAGGCACCAACCATCCATTTCAAACTGTTTTGTGCTTGAACTTGAGCGTACCATCAAAATTAATTCCAGGGAATCACGATTTTGTTTGGATTTGCAGATACGGTTCCAATTCTTCAACCTCATTGGGCTTAAAATTAATAAATGCTAACTTAAAATTTCCCTCTCAAACGGCTCTGCTGGTCCTACCAACGTACATGTCTAATGCTACCTCCATTTCATTATTATACTCGCACTATATTAATTAAATGAATTTATAGAATGTTTATGTGTAAGAGAAAAAAAAAAAAAAAATTCACCATCGACAACAGCGTTATCAAAAGAGACACAATATACCGGTCCATGACAATTATGAGTTTTTCACCAAAACATATAAAAAAAAATTATATACCAAAACATATAAAAAAAAATTATATACCAAAACATATATGTTACATTTTTATTTATCAAAAGATGCATTTTTACTATTCACAATGTAAATTTGGTTGGAAGAATCCAAATTTACACTTTGTTTTTTTTTTTTTTAATTTCAAAACTTAGTTAAAAATTTGGGTCCCCCAATCCGAATTATTAATTTTTAAAAAAATAATAAAATAGTATAAATAAAGGAATTTAATTGAAAATAATAAAATTAGATAATATAAATAAGGAAAAATTAATTCTAAATAGTAATTTAACACATGTACTTGCATATAACAATAAATTAATTTTTATAATTAATATTATAATACATAAATATTTTTATTATAAAATTAAAATATAATGAAAGTTTAAGATAAAAAATATTATAAGATAATTTATTTTAACTATTGATGACTTATTTAAAAATATATTTAAAAAGATATTAGCAAAAAAATGAAAATAATAATATATTAAAGAAGATAAGCAATTGACAAAATCCCTAAAAACACTATCGTGTGAGGTAATTTTTTTCTAATTTATATATATATATATAGTGATTTATATAATTAAAGCATATAAGTTTATAACATAAATAGTAAACAAAAAAAAAGGTTAAATTGCTTGATTCGAACTTCCAGGACGATGAAGACATTTTTTGAATGACCTACTAGTCTGCAGATTGAGCAACGTTTTGGTTGACCTCTTTCTTTGTCATCCATATGAGTCTGTATTGTTGTTGTTGATATTGGTTGACCTTTTTTATTTCTCCTCTTGGCTGGATTGGCACATCATTGTGGTCCTTCATATGGTAGCCAATAATCGTGATGACGTGTGCCTGCTAACAGGACTTTGTACACACTCGACACGTAGTCCAATGTGTACACTGAAGGTACATATTCCAAGTAATATATATTGATGTGCTTATATGAAGCAATGACATGTGCACATGACATGTGTAGCTTTTGAGGCTTCCCACAATCACATGTTCTTTGATCCAGCCTCATAGTGAATTTTCCCATGCAACGCCTCTCTCTCTAATTCACTTTTTCCTCAACTTGAAACTCAAATTTTTGGCGGTCAAATTGTTGAACGAAGTGAGTGTTAGACTTAGTTTATTCTTCATTGATGAAGTTGTACGCATTGAGTGTGTAAACTTGTCCAGAGGCAATCATTGCATTAGCTTGAGTCCTACGATTGACAAAATATTTGTTTAACTTCTCATACATGGCTTTGACCAAGGCACTGATTGGAAAATTTTTTATTTTTTATAGAACTGAGTTCACTGACTGTACCAAATTAGTGATCATGTGTCCCCACTGCTTTCCATCATTCCATGCCAAAGTCCATTGCTCCCTTGGATTTGATCAAGCCAGGCAGTGCTATGTGGGTTGTCTTCTTGTAACAGGCAGTAATGATGAAGAACTTTGGTTGGGTCATGGCATACCCTATTGTTTGAAAAAAATGTAAATGTGATTCTCGATTACATTTAAAAAATAAAATAATGTGCAATAAAAATTAAAAAAATCTCTTACCCATACTTAAGATGTTTTTCCTTTTGGCGTCACTTGTAAATTGTTTTTTGTAATTTTTCTCAATGTGTCGAACGCAGAACACATGCGGCGAGTTTTCTGTTGTCCACCCACTATCTGGTTCTGTATGCACTTTTGATTGACTGATGCCTATCTGAGATTAGGCATATACCATTTTGTGGTGTGACATGGGTTCTAATGTTTTGCCAAAAAAAGTGTCAATCATCTTCCGTCTCGCCCTCAACAATGGCAAATGCTAATGGAAATATATTGTTTTCCCTATCTTGTGCAACTGCAATTAATAGCGTCCCTTTGTATCGTCAATAAAGACATGTTCCATCGATTTGCACCATGGGTTTACAGAATTTAAACGCATCAATGCATGCCTTGAATGATCAAAAAAGTCGATGGAATATGACCTTGTTTGGAATTGGTTGGCCCGACTCATCCATTGCAGGTTTTGGTTGAATTCTAACAATTGTTCCAGGGACGAATAGTTGCAATGCTTGTAGATATTTGGAAGTAGGTTGTATGAATCTTCCCAATTACCATATACCTTCTCGAGGGCCCATTGTTTTGCTTTCCATGTTTTTTGATATGTAATGGTGTAGCCGAATTCTTATCTAATGAATGCGATGAATGTTTGAACGGTTAGTTGCTCATTTTCTTCAACTATTGCAAGGATATTTTTTCCTATGAGTTTTGAATCCATCTTATTGTGATCTTGTGAAATGGTGGGCATGACACATGTGTGAGGTCCTTCAATCATTCTAATTTCCCAAAGTTTTAAATTTTTGCGTTCTGACGTTGTAAGTTTCCATTGACACTCCTCAGCTTGACAAGACAAGACCCATGTATCCTTTAAACACCTCTTCTGTTTGAACGTGACATGTTTCTTAACGTGTCACATTTTTACTGCATGATGGAGGTCCTCCAACTGACGAAATTGCTGACCAACATATAGCTCGCCATCATGCGATTATGATTGTTGTGGTTGGTCTAAAAAATGTCTATAGTCATGTTTCTTAGCCACTTGGTTGTCACCAACATCAGCGGAATTTGGATATGGACGATAGACATTTTCAGTTGTTGTTGGTTGAAAAAGTAAATTGGATGTCACTATCGTCGTTGTCATTGATGTTGTCATCATTGATGGCTATAATTTCGTCTTCATTGTCACTGAAGTCACTAACTACTTCATCCGGCAACCCTTTTTCATCATGATAGTCGCGGGACATTTCATTTCTTTGAGATTGAGCAACTTGAATTTGAGTAGTTGGTCTCTAACTGTGCAATGAACAATACCCATGTGTTGACCCTATAGAATTATTATGTACCATCAATAGAACACCCGATGGTATACTCAACCTACTTCGATCCACCATCGCTCCTACTCATGATGCAATGCTATATTACAACGACAAGTGGAACATACCACAATTAGGCGATTTTTTGGGTTACTACTTCACTGGAACAAATCCAATAAGATTTTAAATTCCTTTGGGATGCAACATCGAAACACTCAAGGATGTCATCAAGCAAGTTGCGCTTGTAGGAGTTCCCCCTTATTGAATTCATAAATCATAGGTGGTAAAATTATTTTTTTGTTAGCTAGGCCATGCAAAATATTCAGAAAAAGTAATCAAATATGACATAAAAGAGTTAAAAAATGATGAAGACGAAGGTGTTAGCAAAATCCAACTACTGGAAATGAGTTTGTCCAATATAAATTTTAACTATTTTTAACAAACCAGTAATCCAACAAGTCCTAATAACCGATCAACATGTTGCAATAATCGATACAGATGTTGCGCATGATGAACAACTGACTAGAATGATTCAAATGGAAGAAGACATGTCCGCTGCACAACATCTTTCAAACTATGATTAGTTTGGTTTATTTCATATTTCAATTGTTATTGTTACAAGGTTTCGTTATTTTCGTTTTATTATGTTCTGATTATTATGTTTGTCTCTTATCTCAATTACCGTAATGTTTTAATTTCTCTGCATAATTATTTTTTCTCATTTTCTCACAGTGAATAATCAACATTATATATCATAACTTAAACAAATATAAATATTAATTTATATTAAATTATCATTTTTTATATTATATTTTAATAAAAATCTTAAAAAATGGCATAAAAGAAAAAGAAAACATTAAATTATTATAATGTGTAAGTACACGTGTTAAATACTACTCAGAATTAATTTATCCTTATTTATATTTTCTACTAATTTTATTATTTTTAATTAAATTCTATTATTTATTATCTTTAAAAAAATAATTAAGAATTCGAATTGCGGAACTAATTTCATGCCAATCCAAAAGGGAAATCGAAAAAGATGATATAGACTAATTTCAAATAGATTCGTTTATTCTAATTTTAAAAGAGTAACGTTATATTTTGTCTATAAATCTTTCTACAACTTTTTTACTAATATTTTATGAAAGAATAATGAATAAAATAAATATATGTAACATCTTAAAAATAAAAAAATAACATTTAATATTTTCTTTATAATAATGCAGTAGAAGAATTAGTAACAAGACCACTAGCTTCAACTTAAAAAACATTCAAAACGAACCAAGTTTGGTCGTGAGTGGCATGCTGTTCTCAAAAAGAGACCACTAGCCTGAAGTTGGAGATCACGCCCTCGTGTTCTTAAACTTTCCAGTAACACAAGCTTGTTGATTAATTAGTGCATGCATTGGTTGTTAAAAAGGTTTTGTACATATCATATGACTTCGTAATTCCATGCACCACTACTAGAAAATTTGTCTTTTGTATAGGTTTTTTTGACATTTAATATCAATTTTTAATCGATGTTGAAACTACTGATATTGAAAGTATTAACGTTAATATCGATTTTTGAAAATTGATGTTAACATAAATACATGTATAGTCCAAAATAGTAGAAAGACACGCGATCACCTCATAAATGTCAATGTATATGTGACCACCGTCCATGTCAGATTGCCTCGTTAATAGGCACTTATTTAGCCCCCAGGTGCCATCCCGGACACAATGTCCGGGTTCCTCATCAATACCACTACAGGAGCATGGACGTCAACCCTCTACAGGAGCGCGGACATCAGTAATATTCTCTCTCCTCGTTAACTGCCTATCTATATGCAAGGATATTCAAACAGGTGTAACCACCTTATCTTATCATATCTCAACAAGTTATCTACTAATTGTTACTTATCTTCAAGTAACAATATATCAACAAGGTACACATTATCTCTAACTTAAATTAAGATAACTGCCTGCTACTATCTGTTATTGTTAACTTCTCAACAGATTATCTATAAGCAATGACCCAAGGCCCACTCCACGCTATAAATACAACCCTCCAGGTTCTCCCTACTCACTTCATTCTCCATCCACACTTAACACACATTCACTGTACTTATTCGATATTCACACAGAATACATCTCTTTCTCACATACACTTGAATTCATTACTCAAGTCTATCATTCTCTATACTTTAGGCAGAGTCTTCACACTTGGTCATCCTTACAAATTTAATGTTCCGACTTGAGCGCCGGGGTGTTTTTCCTTTGTTTTGCAGGTCCCTCCTCTAAGCAAAGCCTAACTCTACTCCGACGTCACAGAATTTGGGGTCCACCAAGGCCACATCAAGCCCACACGTGGAATTTCCAGATTTTGGCAAGAACATTTGGCGCCCACTATGGGGCCCAGGTAAAACTTACCCTGCGGCCTCGCATCTCAGAAAATCACCAGCATTCGTCTATGGTCAGTACACGCTCCAGCGTTAGACGCGACACTCCTGTCGACGTGTCTAACCCTCTACAGACTACCATGACGAATGCCGACACCATACGGCAACTCCAGAACTGCATAGCGGAGATGGAACGCAGACACCAGGAAGAAATTCCAAGGTTGAAAGCTGATCACGATGAAGCTCGAGTGAGACATCCTCGGGAGGACAAACACACTCACACCACCAGAGAAGAATAGACACAAGGCGAGTCACACCCTCAACAGCCCTCGCAACCTCGACAAACTGTCGACCCTCCAGGAATCCGCAGTTTAATGCAAGGATACCGGAGGGAAAGGCACAACACTCACCGCAATCCGCTTGCCGATTGTATCATAGAGGTCGACATCCCTTTTGGTTGGAAACCTCTACACTTAGAGAGGTACGATGGAACCACCGACCCGGACGAACACCTTGATGTCTTCTTTTCGCAGGCAAATCTTTACACTAATAATGACGCCATATTATGTTGCGTATTCCCTACATCTTTAAAGGGGGCTACGGTAACATGGTATGGTGATCTCCCTGAATAGTCCATCGACAGCTTCGACACCCTCGTCGAAAAGTTCAGTGCTCAATATGCTACAAGCTGGACTCACAGGTTGACATTTGCTGCATTGGCAACACTACGCCAAGCCAATAATGAACCTCTTCGTAAGTTCATGGAACGGTTTTCCAATATGCTACAAGCCGGACTCACAGGTTGACATCTGCTACATTGGCAACACTGCGCCAAGCCGATAATGAACCTCTTCGTAAGTTCATGGAACAGTTTTCACATGTCGCCTCTTAGATCAGGAATCTCAATCCTTAGGTAGCACTGCATTATATGATGCTAGCCTTACGACCTGGTAAATTCGTGGATAGTCTATGCAAGAAACCTCCTTCTAGTATGGACGAAATACGTGAAAGAGTCAAAGGCTATATTCAGATGGAAGAAATGTCAAAATTTCGTAACGAAGTTCGACAGGCAGTAGAAAAGCGCGAGAAACATGAAGCACCTGTTGACCCTCGACGGAATAATAAGAAGCATAGGCCGTACAAGCCACAACTTATCTCCAAAGGACCCAGATTCGAGAAATACACTCCCTTGACGGTCAACCAAGCAATGATCATGGATGAAGCATTCAATACTGAAGTCCAGGTAACTTTACCCGCTCCTTCAAGAATAGGAGGACACCCTAATAAGTATTGCAGGTATCATCGCGGCACTGGACACAGTACGGAAGATTGCGTCGCTTTAAAAGATAAAATTGAAGAACTTATCCAAGCAGGACACTTGTCAAGGTTTATAAAGAAACCTGATAATCCCCCTCCAGTACATAGACAAGAGGAGCGACGAGAAGATCGCTTCAGGAACAATAACAGACGCAGGGATGATGCAGAATACAGAGGGAGGCAAAGACCACCACAGCCCGGACGCGAACGTCAACCCCCTCGTCAACAAGGAGAAGATCCCAATCAACACATTCACGGTGTAATTCATACCATAGCATGGGGCTTCTCTTACGGAGGATTGTCCAGTCAATATCGTAAAAGACACATGCACTCTATCAGAGATATTGACATTAATTCTGTCAATAGTCTTCCGATGCGAAGTTTGCCTCCTATCACTTTTACGGATGCCGACTTTGAAGGAATTAATCTCGTCCATCAAGATGACCCTATGGTTGTGTCCCTCATCATTGCCAACTTCAAGGTGACAAAAGTGCTCATTGACCAGGGCACCTCAGCTGACGTTTTATACTTGAAGACCTTTCAGAAGTTAGAAATTTCATCATCAGCAATACAACCTTGTTCAGAACCTCTCCTAGGCTTTGCAGGAGAGAGGGAGTTGACACACTGGGATATGTCGACCTAATGACCACATTCGGTCAAGGTCTGCTATCCAGAAGTTTCACAATCAGGTACAACATTGTAGATGCTGATACATCCTATCTTGTCCTGATAAGTAGGAAAACATTAAACGAGTTAGGGGCCATAGTCTCTACCCCTCATTTAACGATGAAATTTTGTACGGCAACAAGAGAAATCGTCACCGTAAAGGTAGACCAAAAGCAAGCCAGACAGTGCTATGTCGAAAGCCTTAAAGTGGCACCATATCCTCCTAGCAGACAGCCAGTCAGACATAGTACCACTTCGGGGGGTACCACCCAGGTAATGAATATTGGTAAAAAATTTATTCCCTTTACACTGACAGTATTTGTAGCTTGTAATAATCAAGCCTTCGACGTGGATCTGCGCAATGACAATGTCGACAAAGGACCAAAACCAATCGAAGAGCTAGTTAAACTACAACTAGGTCCCAAACTCGGACAATGCACGCAGCTTAGCAAAGGGCTCACCAGTCACGAATACAGGCATATAGTTGATGTGCTCCAGAAAAATGAATCACTATTTGCTTGGCAACTATCTGACATGCCTGGCATTGACCCTAGTGTCATGTCACAAGTTAGCAATATGTCCACAAGCTAAGCCTGTTGCGCAGAAAAAGCGAAACATGGGAGAAGAACGACGAAAGGCGGTCAAAGAGGAAAATGACAAGTTACTCAAGGCCAATTTCATCAGAGAAGTCAGATATTCTACATGGCTCGCCAATGTTGTCATGGTTAAAAAAGCCAGTGGCAAATGGCGCATGTGTACAGACTTTACGGATCTCAACAAAGCATGTCCCAAGGACGCGTACCCATTACCCAACATTGACAGACTAGTCGATGGGGCGTCTAGGTTCCACATCCTTAGCTTCCTGGAAGTATATTCTGGTTATAATCAAATCAGAATGCATGCTCTAGACGAAGAGAAGACTGCCTTCATCACCGAAGACACTAATTACTATTACAGGGTCATGCCTTTTGGTCTCAAAAATGCAGGGGCCACCTACCAACGACTGATGGACAGTGTTTTCAAAAAGCAGATTGGACGCAACGTCGAGGTATACGTAGATGATATGGTTGTCAAGTCTCAGAGTGTAGCCCAGCATGTAGCAGATTTAGAAGAGGTATTTGAGGAGATTCAGAATTATGACATGCGCCTTAATCCTGAGAAGTGCACATTTGGAGTAGGTGGCGGCAAATTCCTTGGTTTCATGATTACACACCGAGGTATTGAAGCCAACCCGGACAAGTATTCAGCCATATTACAAATGCGTAGCCTGATCAGTGTCAATGAAGTTCAAAAGCTGAATGGGAGACTAGCCTCGTTGTCCTGATTCCTCCCGAAGCTAGCTGAAAAAGCAAAACCCTTTTATAGGTTGCTCGTCAAGACAACGCCATTCCTCTGGGATGACACTTGTGAGCAAGCTTTCATGAAGTTCAAAGAGACAATTGCTGGACCACCTATCTTGAGTCGACCTCGACAAGATACACCATTGCTTTTATACCTCTCTGCAACAGACGACACCATTAGCTCAGCACTCATTCAAGAAAAAGGGAAACACCAACTCCCCATTTATTTCACCAGCCACATGCTACATGACGCTGAAAAGCATTATCAAATGATTGAAAAGATAGCCTTGGCATTGATAACCTCAGCCAGACACCTCATACAATATTTTCAAAGTCACCAGGTAATAGTTAAAACTAATTATCCTATTAAATAGGTACTCAGGAAGCCAGAACTGGCAGGCCGAATGGTAGCATGGTCAGTCGAACTGTCAGAATTTGACATTCGATATGAGCCACGTGGTCCAATAAAGGCACAATTCATGCAGACTTCCTAGCAGAATTTGCTAGGAAAGAAGAATCCACCCCAGACTGGTGGAATCTTTACGTGGACAGAGCATCCAATTTACAGGGAAGCGGAGCATGCATCATACTCGAAGGACCTGGCAACATCTCGCTGGAACAAGCCCTTAAGCTCAATTTCAAGGCTTCCAACAACCAAGCCGAGTACGAGGCACTTATTGCAGGACTCAAACTCGCTAAAGAAGTCGGGGCTCATTACCTAAGATGCTACTTCGACTCGCAGCTCGTCCAGGGACAGATAGCAGACAAATACCAAACCAAGGAAGCCATACTCCTCCAGTATTATCATCTGGCTAAAACACTTATCGATAGCTTCGAGTGTTTTGAGATGCATCACATACCTCGAGAAAATAACACCTGGGCAGACTTGTTGTCCAAGCTAGCCAGTACCAAGAAGACTGGGCACCTCAAGACAATCATTCAGGAAACACTCCAAAACCTACCACTGACACCTCAATGGTAATGGTCGTTGAAGTACAGGAGCCCACTTGGATGACCCCTTATAAGGATTTTCTCCTAAGGGGAATACTTCCAGCAGATGAAAATGAGACCCGACGATTGAAGCGGAAAGCTAGCTATTATGTCATCATTGACAATGAATTATTCAAAAGAGGGCTGACAGCACATTTACTCAAATGTCTGGACGAATCACAGGCCAATTACGTCGTGAGAGAGCTTCATGAAGGAATATGCTGACTCCATACAAGAGGACGATCCTTAGCCACCAAGGTAGTACGAGCAGGATACTACTGGCCAACACTCAGGACGAACGCTTGCAATTTTGTATGTAGATGCAAAAGGTGTCAGGAATTTGCAGATATCCCACAGATTCCCCCCGATAACCTTCATATGATCTCTTCTCCTTGGCCCTTTGCCATGTGGGGCATGGATATCTTGGGACCATTTCCTAAAGCTCCCGGGATGCTCAAGTTTTTGTTGGTGGCCATCGACTACTTCACTAAGTGGATCGAGGCAAAGCCACTTCGGGAAATAACCGCCAGTGAAGTGGAAAGCTTCACGTGGAAAAATCTTATATGCAGGTATGGTCTACCCTATGCTATTGTCACTGACAACAGAATGCAATTTAAAGCACAGATCTATGAAGATTTCCTCACAAGACTAGGTATCAAACACTTGCTCACGTCTGTTGAACACCCCCAGACCAATGGTCAAGCAGAAACGGCAAATATAGTTATTCTTAAAGCCCTTCGCACTAGATTTGACAAGTCCAAAGGGCTCTGGAGGGAGGAATTACCCAACATATTATGGGCATATCATTGTACGCCTCAAAGCACTACAAAGGAAACTCCTTTCCGCTTGACATACGGAACTGACGCCATGATCCCTGTCGAGTTAGGGGAACCTTCAACTAGAAGGATGCTTTTTCAGGAACAGTGCAACGAGGATAATATGAGGGTTGAACTGGAAATTAGTGAAGAACTTTGAGACATAGCCAGAGTCAAGGAAGAAGCGGCCAAGCTCCGCATGACACGAAGACATAATTCCAAAGTACAGCCTCAAATTTTCCAGCAGGGCTACGTAGTCTGGCGCATCTGAGGGGAAGCTAGAAAGGATCCTCGTGCAGGCAAGCTCGGACCAAACTGGAAAGGCCAGTTCAGAGTTGTTACTAGCCTGGACAATGACGCCTACAAATTGCAGGAACTCAGTGGCAAAGACATTCCAAGAACTTTGAATGCCACCCACTTGAAGTTCTATTTCAGCTAAGAAACTCAAGACCGGATGGTGTACTCTTTTTCCTATTTCAAGTCCTTTTTTCCCACTGGGTTTTTTACTTGAAAAGGTTTTAATGAGGCACATCCAAGGAATAATCAGATGTATTAAAGACTACATTAATAAATACTTTTTATCTTTCACCTATGTCAATATTTCAGGATGTTTGACGATATTATTGCTTGAGTATGCTTCCAGGTCCAACCTTGACAAAGACCCAAGACCATGTCTTGGTAACTTAACCAGGGTCTGCCCTTGGCAAGTATTATTAAAATCCAGGACGGACGCGTCCTGATACCCTCCAAAGGTTCATAAAATCCTATGGCCTCCCTAGTTGAACCTCCAGCAAAATCCAAGGTAGCCCCTTGGTCGGATGCAGGTTCTTAAAATCCACTAACCCGGTGAACCTAGCTAAAAATCCAGGGTCAACTCCTGGTACTCTCCAAAGGTTCGTAAAATCCTAGGGCTTTCCTAGTTGAACCTCCAGTAAAATCCAAGGCAGCCCCTTGGTCGGACATACAGTCAGTAATTTCGATTTTTCGATTGAATATAATATTCCAAGGTCCGTCCTTGGTCCGGGGTCCGCCTCGGTGATCCGACCAAACTACGCAGAACCGTCAAGGTTCGTAAGACTAGAGCTTTGGTCGGCATAAAATTCCAAGGCCCCTCCTTGGTCTGGGGTCCGCCTCGGTGATCCGACCAAACTACGCAGAACCGTCAAGGTTCGTAATACTAGAACGTTGGTCGACAATCCTAGAATCCGTTCTGGGTCATTCACAGGTTCATAAACCCAAGTGCTGGTAAATTGTCATGGTTCATAAACCTAAGTCTTGGTCGACCTCCACCTTTACAGGTTTATAAAATTCGAGCTAAGGTAGACTGTCAAGGTTCATAAACCCTAAGAGCTTTAGTCAACCTCTAAAAATCCAAGGTGGACGCACCACTAGTATACTCTCAAGCAAGCCCAAGACCGTGTCTTGATGAATCCTGACAAAATCCAACATGGACAATTCCACTGGTGTCAAACTTGACAACTATAAGGTACAACTATGTCTACCCTCAGCATATGTTATCCTTGTTATATTTCTCCCTTGCAAGAATATATGTTTTAAATAACATAAAAGACCAAGATATATACTTGGCATAAAGACCAAGAATTACCATGGGTCTCATAAAAAACCAAGTAAGTACTCTTGGTATCAACATATAATATGGGATCCTAGTATCCGCGTAGTTATCAACATCCTCGATAACTCATTATTCTCAAGACTCAAGATTAATTTGTGGTCAACCTCGTTTTCATCAACATGAGGTACTAAATAGCTTTATTACGATGATTTCAGTGCTCACAACTTTTAGTGATGCAGGGATATGAGTCACAAAGAAACATTCTTAGCATAAAAGCGTCTAAGTTTATCTTGGCATATAGAACTTAGAAAATATCTTTGGAACTCTAACTCCTATGGAACCTCAACATGCAGTACCATAGGATATTTCTGTTTTGCAGGAATAATTTTATTTTGCAGGATAATTGTCTAAAGACCATCCTCGACATGTCCTTAATACTTGGTGCACATGGTGGAAACTTTGACAAAATGTATATCCTTAACAAATCAGAAACCTCAACAAGCAAGACTACAAACATAGTCATTTGAAACCAGTAACAGTTCAAAGATCAAGCTTGACGTTACAAGATCTGAGTCATCTTTTTGACAGTTCAATGTTTTCTAAGTCTCAGCAAGTAGTTTGGGACGTTTTCAACCACAGAATCTCAAGATTGAACAACACACAGTCAAGCAAATTACGGGGTTGCCAACACAAACAAACAGTTGAAGAAATTGTACAAGTAAAAGAAGAAACAGAAGAATCGAAGCCAAAAGGAACATACTTTCATTAATTTGTTAAAAGTTTTATAAAAGCCTTCGTGGCTAAAAAGCAAAAAAAAAAAAAAAAAAGAAACGTGAAGATAATAACACACACTCTAGTTTTGTCATTGTTCTTAATCTCTAGTCTACTCCTATGTCTTGACGGCTCTTGTGAGATGATCTCCACTCAGGCTCTGGTGAGACGATCTCTGCCTACCTCTGGTGAGATGATCTCCACCTGGCTCTGGTGAGATGATCTCCATTGAGTAATGATGAGAGGATTCCCATTTGCCCCAACAGAGATATTGAGGACGAGCTTCTGCAGTTTTATCTCCTTCATTGGGACGGAGACTTTCTGCAAAACATCTCCTTTGGTGCAGATAGTTAGAATCGTTGATGACGATCTAACACAAGTGCTGTGACACGCATGAGGAAAAGCTCCAACTCCATCGATGATGTTTTGCCTCATCCTTCGCCTAGAGGAAAGGGACCCTTCAGAAGTTCCTCCATGGACATCCTCCTCAGAAGAATCTCCAATGGAGATCACATCGCGCATAATGCGCTGCTTAATGGAGCCACCAGAATCGCTACCCCCCATACCTAAGGCAAAATCAGAAATGGGTGATTCAGACATTTTCAGGGAAAAAGGAAGTTTTACGGTTTGGGAAGAAGAAGGTTAAAGGAGAAGGTCAGAGATCAAGGACACAGATAGAGATGGTAATGGTGGAATCACTGCTATTTAAAGCAAAGAGAAGTCTGACGGTTACTTGGGCGGGAGAATGAAACATCTCCTGGGAAAACGTGTCATTACTACCATTACTGCACGATTCCACTTACTACGCACGATCCCCATAAAACGTGGCCTCTCCTGAAGAGACACGTGTGTGTGAATAAGAGGCGTGGGCGGCACACGACTGATAATATTTATGAGAAGAGTGAGCACATTTCCAAAAATCACATCAGACGGTCAGAAACTCATGATCATCCACATCTCATCTATCTGCCCAAGTCAGACTTATCCAATAAAGTCAAGTTCAAACACTCTCTCTATGGACTACAGTGTTGCATATACAGGTTCATAAATCCAAAATAAGAGGTTTTGGTCGACCTTTGAAGACATCAACCTCGACACTTCATGTCCACCCTCGGGGGCTGACAATTTTACTATGACACCAGACACATTGCTTTCATGCTTTTTCACCCTCTTTCGCCCATAAATTGGCTCAGAGGCTGGGGGGCTTATGTACAATCCAAAATAGTAGAATGACACACGGCCATCTCATAAATGTCAATGTACACGTGACCACCCTTTATGTCAGCATTGCCTCATTAATAGGCGCTTATTTAGCCCCCAGGTGCCAGCCCGTACACAATGTCTGGGTTCCTTATCAATACCGCTATAGGAGCATGGACGTCGACCCTCTACAGGAGAGCGGACATCGGTAATATTCTCTCTCCTCATTAACTGCCTATCTATATGCAAGGATATTCAAATAGGTGTAACCACCTTATCTTATCATATCTCAACAAGTTATCTACTAATTGTTACTTATCTTCAAGTAACAATATATCAACAAGGTACACATTATCTCTAATTTAAATTAAGATAACTGTCTGCTATTATCTGTTATTGTTATCTTCTCAACAGATTATCTATAAGCAATGGTCCAAGGCCCACTCCACGCTATAAATACAACCCTCCAGGTTCTCCCTACTCACTTTATTCTCCATCCACACTTAACACACGTTCACCGTACTTATTCGATATTCACACAGAATACCTCTCTTTCTCACATACACTTGAATGCATTACTCAAGTCTATCATTCTTTATACTTTAGGCCGAGTCTTCACACTTGGTCATCCTTACAAATTTAATGTTCTGACTTGAGCGTCGGAGTGTTTTTCCTTTGTTTTGCAGGTCCCTCCTCTAAGCAAAGCCTAACTCTACTCCGACGTCACAAAATTTGGGGTCCACCAAAGCCACATCAAGCTCACACGTGGAATTTCCAGATTTTGGCAAGAAAAGTACACAACATCATTTTTCTTAAAAATCGATGTCGCCTAATAATAAATTAACAAAAAAATTGTAAATTATGTTATAACGATTTTTTTGTAAAAATCAATGTTGTTATAAATCACAACAACAATTTTTATAAAAATCGATGTTATTTTCGTAAATCAACATCGATTTTCTAAAAAATTGATGTTGTTTACGTAAATTAACATCAATGTTTTGTAGAAACTAATGTTGAGTTTTGTAATTTTTTTTTAATATACTGTTAGGATGCAAATGCAAAATCAATAACCCATATTTCATAGGCTCTTAATTTGATGCTATATATCAAGCCTTTTGGGGGAGTTATGTTCTTGCAATTCAACACCTTTTGTTATGTTATAATATTTGTTTGTGACAATCCTTTTTCTTTTACTTCTTAATTTGCTTGGATTGTCATGTATATTGAGATCAATTTAGAGGAAAAGTGTTACATTCTTTGGCCTTCTTGTCATGAATAACATTTCAGATTTTTTTTTTATAATTAACTTAGCCAAATAATATCGTATAATTTATGTAATCGATCTTATTACAAAAGAATATATATGACTTTTGTACTATACAAATTGGTAAAATTACACGTGGACATTAATGTGGGGTCACTATACACGTGTTAATCCTCCGTGTCTGCCCTGCTACAGTAGGTATGTACAAGAACGCGGACACAACAAGTATAACTTGTCCGCCCTCCGAGTCAGTCTTGCTACAAGAACGCGGACATCCATCTACTTATCTTCCAGAAGCTCCTAGACCGCAACAACATATTTGTTAAATATATTTGAGATATTTGAGATAATATTACTATCTTATCTCCTAATATTTCTACAAGTTATCTACAAGCTGTTATTTATTTACAAGTAACAGTATATCAATAAGGTACACATTATCTTCTATTCTAGATAACTGTCTGCTGTTATATGTTACCTTATCAATAGATTATCTCACAAACAAAGGTCCAAGACCCATACTTCATGCTATAAATGTAGGTTCTCTCTAAACCTTAAATCTAATATGATCTGAGATGAAATAGCTCAAGAAGACTTACATTTGTACTTATTTCACACTCTTAAACACTTCATTATACAATTAATGTACTTACTTGAGCGTCGGAGTGTCTTTCCTTTGTTTTGCTGGTTCATCTCCTAAACAAAGATGATCACTTATACGACATACAAAATTTAGAACTCACTCATCCTCACACGTGAAATTATTCGATTTTGGTAAGAACAACTTTATTTATTGTTGTTAGATTATTGTTATTCAGCTGATTTGCAGTACTAGATCAAACTCTAACATTGACCTTCAAATAAATCATTTTGTCTTCTTCTTGCTATGATGGACATTAATTTTGTCTTAAAAACCATCTTTGCAAGCTATGAGGAAACGAAAAACAAAAACATAAATCATAGATCAATTAAGCCCTCTCGGGACTTGCTTAAGAATGAGAAAAAGAAATCTTATGTAAATACCACAGAATAAGGTTTGGTCCTATTTATGGGGATTCTGTAAATATTCCATTCCAAAAAGAGAATATTGTGGTCCTATGTCAATTGAACATTTGAACATATAGAGAAGTAGTTATTTCCTCGTTAAATAATTCAAGTTTGGAGACACAGTACACCGGTCCATGACAATTATATAATTAAACTATGTATAGCCAACATAGTTAATTATATAATCAAATGATTTGAGAAGTAACTATATTATTTCTCATTTATTTTTTTCATTTCTCTGTCCCTTTTTTTTCATTTTATTTATTTCTTTTCAATCAAATACTTTTATTTTTTTCATTTTATTTTTCACCTACAATTTTTACTCTTTTTTTATTTCAATCTTCTTTAGTTTATCTCATAACTACCAAATAGAGCATAAAATGATATATCATGTATACATTAAAAGTATCAATAGTTTTTAAATTGAGATCTTATATCACTTTTTGATGGATTACATAAAATGTAAGATTGAAGATTTTTCAAGATTTCTATCATTTTTTCCTTTAGTGGTATATTTCATTTTGAGATCTTACATAACTTTTAATAGTTCTCATATAGACTCCATTTTTAAATATTTAAATATTTAATAAATTAAATATAATTAAGTAATCAAAATTAATAAAATATGGAAGGATCCATTTCGCACAAATAAAATTTAACTCATATTAAGATTAGAAAATAAATTCAAATATAAAAATGAGAATAAAACTTTTATGTATAAATTCTATGTGTATTAAATCAATTTATAAGATGGTTATGTGTATAACAAGAAAAAGGTTTTACCATCGGCAACAGCGTTATATAATCAAGTTTGGAGACACAGTATATCGATCTATGACAATTATTTAAATGGAGTGTCCCCAAATACCAACCGAATAAGACAATGGACTTCAATGTGATTTCCTCTCCCAAAGAAAGATGTATAAATTAGAATATGCAACGTGCTTGGTGTCGGTGAATCTATTTTATATATAAACATTTATTATTTATTATTTATACTTGAGGAGATTCACAGTTCACTATTACTAGCAAAGAAGCTCACGAGTGTTCTCTCCTAAAAGGGAAATTGAAAAAGATGATAAAGACTAATTTAACTAGATTCGTTTATTCTAATTTTAAAAGAGTAACGTTATATTTTGTCAATAAACCTTTCTACAATTATTTTACTAATATTTTATGAAAGAATAATGAATAAAATAAATATATGTAACATCTTAAAAATAAAAAAAAAACATTTAATATTTTCTTTATAATAATGCAGTAGAAGAATTAGTAACAAGACCACTAGCTTCAACTTAAAAAAACATTCAAAACGAACCGAGTTTGGTCGTGAGTGGCACGTTGTTCTCAAAAAGAGACCACTAGCTTAAAGTTGGAGGTCACGCCCTCGTGTTCTTAAGCTTTACTTTAACTCAAGCTTGTTGTTTAATTAATGCCCTCGTGTTCTTAAACTTTAACACAAGGTTGTTGTTTAATTAATGCATTTGTATTTACCAAAATCTGAAAGTAGTTCATGTTAATGTGAATGTGATCGAGGTAGACTCTAGATCTTTTACATCAGATGGTAGGTTCACTTTTTTAGGAGGAACTGAGGGGAGAACCTGTAAAACAAATGATTTCGACGCTCAAGTAAATACGTGAGTTATATGAGAAAAGTGTTATAAAAAAAGTGAGATGGAACCTGATATTTATAGAGTGGAGGGGGAGCCAAGGGTCCTTGTATGTCGGGACTTTTACAGTGAGTGACAACTCTTATAGATAATTATTAGTCTATAGATAATGACTAATAGATAATTGTAAGTTACAAATAATTAGTTTTAGAGATAATGTGAACCTTGTAGATAATATATATCTTGTAGATAATTGGGTACTTGCCACTTGATAGGGTGGTTACAACATTATCATTAATATTTGAATAATAAGGCGTTAGAGATAACCTATTGGCCCAATAGCCCGGCTGCTAAGGACATGGTGTCCGTGCTCCTGTGTTAACATGGAGGGTTGATATACGTACTAGAATGCCACATCATTGGACACGTGTATTTTGTGGATCCTAGAGAGTACATAAGCCTCCCAAACTTTGAGCCAGCTTGCGGGCGAAAAAGGTTGTCTTGTGTCGACAGAGATTGTCCAATGTCGAGGGTAGTATCCTTGACAAGTAAGAGGGTCGTAAGTTTGTCGAGCCTCCGAGCGTGGACAATTGTTGTCCAGTGTCGATGGTGATCACCTCGACAAATGCGAGAGTTGCAGATCTATCAAGCTTGTGAAGCCCCCAACCTTGACAAGTGTTGCCTTAGCTATTATTATCAAGTTGTCCAGGGAGGACATGCTTCTTGTTGTGCAACGAGGTCGAACATGATATGAAGTGAAGTTTCCATGTTTGGACAATTTTTCCCTTATCTGACCGTTGGAGAATGCATTGAAGGCAAACATTTCGCTTGTCTTTTGTCACATGCGAGTGCAGCGTAGCACAGTACTCTTGCATACGTGTCACTCGTGGAGTGGGCACGTACTAGAGACGCGGTTAGTGCGCGAGTGGGGTTGCATTGTGGCACGGATTTCTAGGGCGTCATTTCAACTTGCACCAGTTACGAAAGAGTTGCGCATCCACTTTAAATGAAGTGCACATTTTGCATTTTGATCACTGCCACTCTTGTATTTATGATTCTCTCCCTTCTAGATCCTTCTTTGCTTCTTGATTTTCTCCTTATCTCTTTAATCGTCCCTCTTCATTCAAGGTATTTCTTTCTTCAGTCATGTCTCTATCTTCCATTTATGATTCTGCCATGGGTCTAGGTGGTAGTGATTCTGGGGGATTGATCCAGCAAGCCCTGGTAGATCGGGAGGTTATCTCCATTGGCGACTCCTCAAAGGAGGAGAGATGCCATGGAACCTCCGACAACAAGTCCTCTTCTTCGGGGAGGAAGGCGAACTCGCGTAATGCTGGTGAAGGTTCTTCTCGCTTTTGTAAGAGGGCGAGACCTTCTACTGCCCTTCGGGATAGAGAACCAGTTCTAATTACCACGATCCTACCCCCTTCTACTTTGTAGGGAACGAGAAAAAGTGATGGATGAGATACTAGGGCTTCCTCGCGTGTGCATTGTAGCCATAGTGCTGGGTTGCAATCATCCTCTACTACCATCATTGGCTACAAGTGGGTGAGGAGCAATGTTTTAAAATATTATTCCTCAATCTGTTCAGCAGTGAGTATCGCTGCTCTTCGGAGTCAACTTAGGTTGGCTAACCCTGAAGACTCCTACAAGATTGTTGAGGCTTGTGGGAGTGACGATTTCCCTTTTCTGAGGGTGGCACTAGGTTGTCTGCCCTTCTTCTTCATGTATCAGTTCCTCTTTAAGGTGTTGGGCTTGATTCTTCCTCTGAATTCTTTTCAATGTGCTATGCTTGAGCACTTGAGCGTTGCCCTCTCCCAGCTTCATCCCAATAGTTGGGCTATGGTTAGGGCTTTTGAGATCCTGTGCCCTTTCTTCAACATTCGACCTAGTATGCCGGTGTTCCTGTACTTCTTTCAGTTAAAGTTGACGGTCAGATAGGATGGGTTTCTTTGAACAGTGTGTCCAAGAAACTATTTAAGTTCGACTTGACTGTGTTTCGCCACTTTAAGGACCGCTTTTTTAAGGTCCGAGCTACTAACGTCGTGGCTGATGGACTGCGACTGATGTTCAATTTTGATAGGGAGCCCTGCTTCCCATTCTACTGGCAGTCTGATCCTACCATACTCAAGTCATTCGACAAGGATCTGTTGGCTGTTGTAGAGAGGGTGGACAAGGAAATTTTGGAGCAACTATCGGCATCACTGGACATGCGAGCCATTTTGTCTTTGCCCTCGATGGACGACCCTCTCACTGCGCTGGGCGATAAATTATTTTACCCTGTCTTCCTCTGTGTCTAGGGTATTTGGCTCAAATTAATACTTTCTTTATTTTGGTTATTTTGCAGGTATAATGGGCGACTTCCGCTAGAGGCCTTTAGTGAAGCATGTTGGACCTGAGGGTGGGGTTGTGCCCTTTTCATCTGTTAACCCTCTTGTTGGAGGTGAGGGTCGGCCCATTGCTGGGGTTGGCCCTATTGGTGTTGAAGTTGTTGAGGCTTCCCCCAACATCCCTTCCTCTGTTTCAGCTAAGAGGAAACAAGATAACGGTACTAGGATGTCAAACCGCAAGAAGTCGATGACTTCTCTCAGCCTTCGTGCAATGAGACAGGTTGTCGATTTTTCCCCGGTTTGGGAGGCCCTTGTGCTGGTGCTTTGTTGGGTTCGCCTTTGGGTTCATCAGCTGTCCAGGCTATAGTTGTTGTTCCTGCTCCTTGATAGAGTGCTTTTGGTTAAATATTTTTATATCCTTCTTAGCTTATTTGACCTCTCTTGGACCCTTATTTTCCGATTCTAATTCAGTTTTTGGCTTAGGCAATTAAGTGGGCTTAATTGCTAATTGTTGCGTATTTTCGGATTTTTGCTCACTTGACGTATCTGACTTGTGCAGGGCCTATAGAGTGCTACCAATCTCTGAATGGAGCATTATAGGAGTCTCTAGAAAGATAAGGAAAAGATCTACAAGTTTGCTAGAAATAGCCCGAGGCCAATTTTGTCATTTAGAGGGTCATTTTAAGCTTCGAAGTTATCACCTCTGCACTTGTAATTTTGGGCTGTGAATTTGACTTTCATGGTTGTAAATAGCAAATAATTAGATTGTTGGGTTTGTTTATGGCCCATTTATTTTCAGAACTCAGTCACTACATATATTAGTGACTTTAGTGAAACTTGGAGCACACTTTACAATTCAATAAACAAGTTTTACATTTCTTTTCTTTAGTTTTTAGAATCAAAAGCTTGTTCTTCATTGTTCTTCATCTTCTTCATTTCCATTTTGCTATTCTTCATTTTTTCTGCACTTATTTCATGGGGCTTTCCTTGGTGATCATCATGGAAGGCTAAATCATTAATTAATCCAAGGATCTAACTCAAGCAAGAGAAGAATTGGAGTTCCGGTTCGGTATTTCGAATTCTACTTGGATATTCACCTTCTTCTTCAATTTCTATTATGTTTTCATGATTATGAATGCATTTAGGATTGAAAGTGAATTAGGATTATGGATTCATGTCTTAATTTCAAATGATAATCACAAGATTAATTGAATGATATTTCAGTTAGGGTCGTGGTTTCAATCAATTTAGGAGTAGAATCGATTGAACTGCTTCTATTGATATTGAATGAATGTTCATGATAGAATCAATTTATGGGAATGATGATGATTCAAATAGCTTGGGTTAGTGAATTGGATTGATGCTTTCTAATATGTTTTACTTTACTCTTTAATAATCTTGTTAATTTTTGCATTGTTCTTTAATTTTAGTTTGTGTTCTTGCATGTTTTACTTTACGCATACCAACTGTTTGACAAAACCCCCCCTTATTATTATCAATGATTTGAAGCTAGAACCATATTGATCGTGTCTCTGAGTCGACCTAGGTTAGCTCTGTGCTACAGAATTAGCTTAGTAAAATTGTTTTTGATGCGTCTCGACAAAGCAATATCACTCCTTCCTTGTTGTGACTTCTTTGGCTCCCGTTGCCACGCCCTTTCTGAGTGCTGGTGTCACGACCAGTAGTGCTCCAAAGATGCTGCCCCTTCCTCTTCTGCTCTGTCAGTTCCTTCTTCTGCTGCGCTAGCATCAACACTACCCTCCTCTTCTTCTCCCACCAGTGTCTCTCTTGACCATCTCTACACTTCACCCGATTTTGATTCTCTGTGGAATATGGGCTATGCCAGAACAAAAGACCACAGATAGCTTTGTGTAGCCTTTTGATAGGAATCTCTTCCGGTCAGCTGGGGTTCATAATGCCACTAAGTCTATGAAAGTTTTCCTCCAGAGAAGTCTGGCAATTTTGGAGGAGAATGGGCAGAGACATCAGAAGATTTTGAGTAGGGTGGCGTCCTTGGAGGTCGAGGTAACCAAGTAGAGGGCCACTGCTCGGACCGTCTAGAGAGTGGAGCACTCTAAGGTAACCAGTGCTATTGTCACCTTTGTGAGGCTATGAAGTCTAACCACCAGTTGTCCGCCAAAGTTGGTGGTGCTTTGGTCAAGATACTATGCACTCAATTGGATGATGACGAGCAGGCTAGGCACTGCAAAAACTTGGTGCAGGAGAAGAAGGACTTGGCTAGCAAGTGGAGAGCGTCTTCGTTCAGAAGGACGAGCTTGCCAAGGTAGTTGCTGACCTTGAGGCCCAGTTGAAGGAGTCTGAATCTAGACTGGAGGAGTCTCAGCTCAAGGCGTCGGAGGAGAGGGAAGCCCCGAGGGAGCTTGAAGAGGAGTTACTCATTTACAAGAAGAAGCCTGTGGAGCAGCATGAAAAAGGCTTTCATAAGGTTGTCAGGAAGGCCGGGTTCTTTGCCAAGGACCTTGACTTGGGTCTTTTTGACATATTCAAGGATGTGAAGAACGATGTTCTACTTGATGAGGAAGAAATAGTTGCTGCTGCGGATGAGGGTGTCAACGAGGAGCAGGGTGATGGGACCAATGTTTAGGCTGCCCTTTTGTATTTGTGTTTGTTGATTTTAGGCCGGGAAGGCTTTGTAACTCTGACAACTATTCTCTTTTAATACAATGTTTCCCTTTATTGACGAAATTTATTCTTCTCTGTTGTTATATGTTGTATGTCTTGTATGCTATTGTCGTTTGTTTAGGTGATGCTCCGTAATGGTAACGATAGGCTGCTTTGACGTGGCAGATGTCCTTGCAGCATAAGAAGTAAGACCTTCATGGATATTGAGAGTTTAGATGAAACAAAATCATCTCAGGTTTGATTTCAACCTGGTTAAAGGTCTTCTCATTCATTTGATGATTCTTTCTATCGCTTTGCAAAGCTTCTCCCCTGACGTTAATGAGGAGGTGGTTTAGTTTTCACATGATTGAAGGTCTTGTCAACCGTTTTGGTGATGTCTCCTTTTATCGTGTGGAACCTGGACCTGATGTCTGTCACAATTTCAAATGAGTGGGCTTACCAAGAGAGTACATTGGGTTTTTGCAGGAGTGTGCACCAAGGGTAGACATCGGGTTTCTTGTACGAGCGTGTACCAAGGATAGATCTTGGGTTTTTGTATTCTAAGGGTGGACCTTGGGTTTGTCGAGCATTGGACCAAAGGCATGTTTGTCCTGGGTTTTGCCGAGGTTCACCAAGGGCAGATCTTGGTTTTACGAACCTTTGGAGAATGACTAGGAACTCATTTGTCCTGGGTTTTTGTGAGGTTCACTAAGGGCAGACCTTGGGTTTGTTGAACCTTTGGAGATCGAGGTTCACCAAGGGCAAACCTTGGATTTTGCGAACCTTTGGAGATCGAGATTCGTCCTGGGTTTTGTCGTGTTCCTACAAACTTGTATCCCTGCAAAGATAAAGTTTAGGAATAGAAGAGTCTGTCAAGGATGGACCTCGCATACCTTAGATTTTCGCAAAAGGAGGACTTGGCAATGGATGGGCTCATTAAGGACAGACCTTGGGTTTGACGAGCCTTTGGAAATGAGACCAGGAACACGTTCGTCTTGGGTTTTGTCTAGGCTCACCAAGGGCATACCTTGGGTTTGACAACAACCTCCTTGTCGATGGTTCCTTGACTTCGACGAGAATCATGGCATTTATGCCATATGTGAGTTGGAAAGAAGTCTTGTTGGTAGCTGTCTGGGGTGAACAATGATAGGCCAAGAGTATACTATGGAGTTCCTCCTTCCATAGACCCTTGGACTTGTCTAGTCTCTTTGCGTAAGGCTCTTAGGATAACTTTGTTTGCTGCCTCCACCTGACCATTGGTCTGGGGATGTTCGACAAAAGTCACGAGGTGCTTGACACCTAGCCTTGTTAGGAAGTCTTCATAAGCTTGAGCTTTGAATTGAATACCGTTGTCAGTAAAAATGGCGTAAGGGAGGCCATATCTACATATAAGATGCTTCAAGGTGAACTTTTCTACCTCATTGACTGAGATTTCTTGGAATGGTCTTGCCTCGATCCATTTGATGAAATAATCGATGGAGACTAGTGGGAATTTGACTGCTCCTGGGGCTTTTGGCAGTGGTCCTAGTATGTCCATTCCCCACATGGTGAAAAGCCAAGGGGAGCTCAAGCTATGGAAGTTGTCAGGAGGGGTTCGTGGGACGTTTGCAAATTCTCCGCATCATTTGCACATCCTAGTGAAGTCGAGGGTGTCAGTCTTGAGTGTCGTCCAGTAGTATCCTACACGCACTACTTTGGTGGAAAGGGAACGTCCCTCGGTATGGAGGTCGCAGATCGATTCATGAAGCTCTCGCATGACATAGTCTACCTATTGGTCATTAAGGAATTTGAGCAAGGGTGTTGTCAACCCTCTTTTGAATAGCTTGCCATCAAGGATGACTTAGTAGTCGGCCTTTCATTTCAAGCGTTGGGCTTCGTTCTTATCTAGTGGCAACACCCCTTGAATTGGGAAATTCTTGTAGGGGGTCATCCAGTATGTTTCCTCCTCTTCACTTGCCATGACCTCTTGGATGTCTATGGTGGGAGCTTGGAGTGTTTCCTGGATGATGGTCTTGAGATGAGCAGCCTTCTTGGTGCTAGCTAGCTTAGAGAGCAAGTCTGCTTTGGTGTTGCTCTCGCTAGGTATGTGTTGTTGGATATAGGGGAGCAACATGAAGAATGAAGCCTATGATTTAGAAGATTGTTTTGAGCTTTTCACATGCCTTGAAAATTGTAATTCAAATAAAGTGTAGGAGAAGGCAACCTTTTGATTTTTGCATTGCATTCACATACTCATTAACATGCTTAAATGATTTTCATTAAAACATCAAAGCAAATAACTATTTGAAAAATGATTTAATTAAGTAATGTTTTTGGAAAAATATAATTTTACTGTTTTAATCGATTACATGGCATTTTAATCGATTACTCAGTTCATGTTTCAAACTGGAAATGCTTCTATGAACATTTTAATCGATTACCTATCAGATTAATAGATTATTTGGCTCGCATTTGAAACTAGAAAGCTTTGGTGAATGTTTTAATCGATTGCACACTTATTGTAATCGATTACATAGTGTAAAATGTATTTTGTGTCTTGCTGTGATAATCGATTGATGGTAATCGATTACATAGGCCATTTGAAAAAGCCTATTTTGCTGCTTTAATCGATTACCATTATTTGTAATCGATTATACAGGCTATTTTCTGAAACTGAACTTTTCTGATTTAATCGTTTACAACTCAGTTTAATCGATTATTTTGTTCGTTGTTGAAACCCAGAATGTGCCTTGAACACTTTAATTGATTAAGTGACAATTTAATCGATTACTTATTTGTTTTAATCGATTATTTGGCGCATGCAATCGATTACAGGTTGTTACAAAATTTTGTTATAAATAGAAGGAAGGCTTGGCTTGTTTTCTGACTTGAACACTTCGTATTTTCTGAGCATACACAAGCCTTCTAAGAGTTTGAAAGTGATTTTCTAGGTTCTCTAACTTCTTGTCCCACTCTTTAATCATCATGAGCTATTGAATGATTTTTGGGCAAGAAACTTCAAGAGTTTAATGGAGAGCATGTTCTGAAATTCTATTTTATGCTTTCAACCTTGATTGGTAATTCATATGCATTCACATTCATTGGATCATCAGGTTGTTTCTCTCCATAATCTTTGATTGTAATTTTGTTTTGGAATTTCTATTATTTGATGCTATTGTAAGTGGGTTCTTGAAGCTTTGGCTAGAGTAGTATTCTCTAGGAAAGAACAGAGTAGTGTTCTCTGGTTCTTGTTCCTTAGAAGTCTAATAGGGTTTTTGTTGAGTTGAGGGGGAGCTGAATGAAGATCAAGTGAAGATCCAATCAAGGTGCAAGTCTTGGAGTTTTGGCTTTCAACATGGCTCAAGCATTGAAGACGATTGTTTGTGATTTAATGTAAAAGGATTGAAAGCATCATGATGATCCAAGCCATTATAGCATTCATGTATCATTTAAGTATTGCATCATAGAGGAGT
>PYAF01003911.1:382798-393992 GCA_007407185.1 Glycine tomentella | reverse complement strand
TAAATAACTACTTAACTCCTCTATGATGCAATACTTAAATGATACATGAATGCTATAATGGCTTGGATCATCATGATGCTTTCAATCCTTTTACATTAAATCACAAACAATCGTCTTCAATGCTTGAGCCATGTTGAAAGCCAAAACTCCAAGACTTGCACCTTGATTGGATCTTCACTTGATCTTCATTCAGCTCCCCTTGAACTCAACAAAATGGATAGAGGCAAGGCCGGTACTGGAAATATCCGCCAGCGAGGTAGAAAGGTTCACCTAAAAACACCTTATCTACAGGTATGGCTTCCCTTACGCCATTGTCACCGACAATAGCACACAATTCAAAGCTCAGACCTATGAAGATTTCCTCACGAGGCTAGGCATCAAGCCACTCATCACTTCTATCGAACAACCACAGACCAACGGTCAAGTAGAGGTAGCCAACAGAGTCACCCTCAGGGCCCTGCGCACTAGACTCGACAAATCTAAGGGTCTATGGAAAGAGAAACTCCCTAGTACACTCTGGGCATATCATTGTTCACCCCTAATCAGTGACTAATGAGACTCATTTGGACTCACATATGGCACACACGTCATGATCCCCATAGAAGTCGGGGAACAGTCAACAAGGAGGTTGTTGTTCCAAGAACAACACAATGAAAAGAACATGAGGGTCAAACTAGAAACAACGGATGAAGTCCAAGAGATGGCTAGAATCAAAGAAGAGGCCTCCAAGCTTCGAGTATCCAAAAGATATAACACCAAGGTTCAACCTCGAACCTTCCAACCTGGTGACCTCATGTGGTGAATCCGAGGGGAAGCCAGAAAAAATCCCAAAGTGGAAAAGCTTGGACCCAATTGGGAAGGCCCATTCAGAGTCATCACAAGCCTGGACAATGGTGCCTACAGACTACAAGAACTAAATGATAAAGAAATTTTGAGAACATGGAATGCTACCCATCTGAAGTTCTACTTCAGTTGACCTATTGAAGATCGGATGATGTACTATTTTCCCTACTCAAATTTTTTGTCCCAAGAAAAAATCAAGGTTTTGACTTGAGAGGTTTTAACGAGTCACATCCGAAGAATAAAAGGGAATATGTACTCAAATGTTATATTGAGTAAAACGTATCTCCCTTTAAATTTTATTCACCTATGTCAATTGTACGAAGACTCGACAAAACCCAAGGTCCACCCTTGGTGAGCCTAGACAAAACCTCAGACCAGCATGTTTCTGGTCACATCTCCGAAGGCTTGACAAAACCCAAGGTCCACCCTTGGTAAGCCTGGACAAAACCCAGGTCGAACATGTCCCTGGTTGCATCTCCAAAGGTTCGCAAAATCCAAGGTCTGCCCTTGGTGAATCTCGATCTTCAAAAGGCTTGAGAAAACCCAAGGTCAGCCCTTGGTGAACCCCTCCGAGCCAAATTTTGCCTTCACGAAAATCTAAGGTATGCGAGTACACCCTTAGTTCTTTTATTTATTCCTAAACGTTATCTTTGCAGGGATACTAGTTTGCAAGAACCTTGCAAAAATTCAGGATGGACATGCTGGTCATTCTCCAAAGGTTCGCAAAACCCAAGGCCGACCCTGAGTGAACCTCCAACGAAATCCAGGACTAGCTCCTGCTCGATTCTCCAAAGGTTCTTAAAACCCAAGCCCTACCCTTGGTGAACCTCTAGCAAAATCCAGGACCAGTTCTTGATCGTTCTCCAAAGGTTCTTAGAACCTAAGGCCTGCCCTTGGTGAACCTCCAACAAAATCCAGGACTAGCTCCTTGTCGATTCTCCACAGGTTCTTAAAACCCAAGGCCTGCCCTTGGTGAACCTCCAGCAAAATCCAGGACCATCTTATGGTCGTTCTCCAAAGGCTTGCAAAACCCAAGATCCGCCCTTGGCGAGTCTCAGCAAAATCTAGGACGGACGTGTCGTTGGTCACTCTCCAAAGGCTCGTAAAACCCCAGGTCCACCCTTGGTGAGCCTCGACAAAACCCAGGATAGGCGACTCCCCTGGTCTAAGGCTCAACAAACCTAAGGATCACCTTTGGTGAGCCTCCTTGTTGCTAAGTTTCCACCACGCGAAAACTCAAGGTACACAAGGTCCACCCTTAACAAGCTTTATTCCTAAAATTATTCTTGCAGGAATACAAGTTTGCAGGAACACAAAAGCCCAAGACACACTATTGGTAAGTCCACTCCTTTGGAATCATGACAACCATCAAGTTCGGTTTCCACATGACAAAAGGAGGCATCGCCAGAAGGGATGACAAGACCTTTAGCCAGGTTGAAATCAAACCTGAGATGATTTCATGGCATCTAAGACTCTCAGTTTCCATCAAGGTCTTACCTCCTACGTCGCAAGGGCATCAGCCACTCATCCTCAAATAAGAGGCAAAACAAGATACCACCAGACTAATCAGCACGACCTTCAATCAGGTGGAGTTCAGGCTACCTCCTCATAAGCATTAGGGGAGAAGCTCTGTAAATCGAAAGGAAGCATCATCATACGAATGACAAGACCTTCAATCAGCCATGTCAAGGTGGCCCATCCTTGCTATCACAGAGCATTGAACAAACAAACGACAACAACATACAAACATACAATGAAGAACAACAAAGAATAATATAATTTTAACAACGAAGGAAAAACATTTATATTAAAGGAAAATAGTTCTCAACTTTGCAAAGCCTTTACAGCCTAGAATCAGCAAAACAAAAATATGAAGAGAAAAGGGCAACTTAGACATCGGCCCCACCATCCTGCTCCTCACTGGCACCCTCTTCCTCAGCAGCAATCTTTTCCTTCACATCCTTGAATAGGTCAAAGAGACCCAAGTCAAGGTCCTTGGCGAAGAACCCGGCATTCCTGAAGGCCTTTTGAAATTCTTTCTGATGCTGCTCCACGACCTCCCTTTTGTACAAGGACAGCTCCCTACGAGCTTCCTTCTCCTCTAAAGTCCCAATCTCAGCTCCTTCAGTCGGGCCTTCAGGGTAGCCGGTGAGCTCATCCTTCAAGACAGCAACACTATCAACCTTTTCGGCCAAGTCCTTCTTCTTCTGCAACAATTTCTTGCAGCGCCCAGCCAGCTTGTGACCAACCAACCGGGTGCACAGTAACTTAGCCAAAGCACCGCTAGCCTTAACAGACAACTGATGATTAGGCTTAACCACCTCATCCAAGGGGACTAGGGCATTGGCCAAGCGCTCCATTTTCCAAACAGTGCGGACAATGGCCTTCCAATTGGTCACCTCAGCCTCTAGTGACAACCTTGCCCAAAACTTCCTGATGGCGCTGTCCATTCTCCTCCAAGATCACCAGGCTTCTCTGGAAGAAGAACTTCGCAATGTCAATAGCATTTTGAACCCCGACCGACCTAATGAAGTTCTTATTAAATGGAGATATGAAGCTAGTCAGAGTTCCCTGTGAAAACAACAATGAACATACTCAAATAACCAAGAGTGGGGGTGAATTGGTTAAAACAGATAGTTAAAATTTTCTTTGAAACAATTTGTGGAATTAAAATGGATCGTATCACTCAATCACCCTTTATCAAAATCAGAAACTTTCTTTCAAGCAAAATACACCTTGGATTGCATGTAATGATAGAATTTCTTCTTATTGATTATAATTTGATCACCCAAGAACAAGTAATAAAAGATAATCAGATTAGAAAACAAGACACAACAATTTGTACTGGTTCACCTCACAAACATACAAGCTACTTCCAATGCCTTCCAACCAACACTAGGTTAGAGTTTTCACTAAATCAAATATGTTCTTTTACAAGCAATTATAAGTGATTATCTTTATCAACCCTAGATAAAGAATCAGAATACTAACACCCTATTAGAAATCAAATCACTAAGAACCTTACTCAGATCTTTACCCCTAGAGAACACTACTCTAAAAAGCTTGAAAGAAACTCTTTGAACTTAGTCTTACAACAGAAATTTAAAACGCATAAAATTTATAAGGAAGATTCAAGAGAGACACAACCTGTGATCCTCAATGGATGAAAGAATGAATGAACGAAATTACCAATCAATTCCATGTTGTATGAATGCTAATGCACAGAATCAACTCTCTTGAAGTTCTTTTGAAATTCTTGTCTTAACACATTATCTCTAATGAACCATGTAATCTTTTGATCTCACACTTGATGTGTTTCACTCAGAAAATCAGTTTCTAGGACCTTTGAAAGCTTAGAAAATATTGGGCAAATCGTAAACTCAGAGTGTAAGTTCTTCTAAAAGTCACAGACCCAAAAAGCTTTAAATAGAAAACTGATCTAACATAATGTAATCGATTAATGCGTGAGTGTAACTGATTATTTTAGCATATTTAATCGATTAATACTCCAGATAATCGATTAAAGTGTAAAATAATCGATTAATATGTGATGTAATCGATTAAAGCGATCAATCACAGTTATGAAATAAGCCTTGGTAATTGATTACAGAAAAGTGGTAATCGATTAAGGCAGACATGCTCAGTTTTAGAATAAGCCTAGGTAATCGATTATAGTAAGTGGTAATCGATTAAGGCAGACATGTATGTTTTGTAAATTGATCTATGTAATCGACTACGCTTTGCTTGTAATCGATTAAAGTGTTCTTCATGGATTTTTTCCAGAAATAACACAAGCTTGTAATTGATTACATATTGCCTGTAATCAATTAAGGCAGTGCACATTCTAATTTTTCCAAAGCATAAGCCATGAGAATTTCTTTCCAAATGCAAAACATATAATTCTATATGAATGCAAGGATCACAAGGCAAGCTACTTGAACACTTAGACAAATTACAAATGCCTTCAAATTGATTGGGCATGTAAAAAGTTAAAACTTCAAAACAATTACTTTAGCCTTGCTTTGATCTTCTTCCAGCTCCCCCTATATCCAACACCCTGCTCTGGTCTATACCCCACACTCCACGAAGAAGAAGAAGAAGAAGAAGAAGATGGCAGAGTCGACGTTGGCACAAAAGAAGAAGGAGTTGGCGGAGCAGGAGAAGCAGGAGATGACATCTCATAAGTACCAGTGGTCACGACACCAGCACTCAACAAGGAAGCAGTAGCAGGAGTTGGAGGAACCATAGCGCTAGAAGACGCAGACGCCTCCCGAACAAAAACCACAAGAGCAATAGCAGGAGCAGTAGTAGCAGCAAGAGGGTCTCCCAAACCTAGAAGTAGCCCGACAACCTGCCTTAGAGCACAGAGGCCGAGCGAGGCCCTTGACTTCTTACGGCCAGATGTCTCAGCACCTTCATCTCGCTTCCTTTTTGCCAAAACAGAGGAAGAGATATTGGGAGACACAACGATTTCAACACCAACAGGGCAACCCTAGTAGTAGGTCGACCCTTACGTCCAACGGGAGTGTTGACAGAAGAAGGTGGCACAGCCCGGGTCCAACGTGCTTCACCAGGGGCCTCCACGAAAAAATCGCTCATTATGTCTGCAAAATAATCAAAACACAATAAGTGTTAATTCAGGCCGAACACCCCAGACACACAAGAAGACAAAAGACAGGACATAATGATTTACCGTCCAAAGCATAAAAAGGATTGTCTACTAACAACAAAGACAAGATGGCTCGCACATCCAATGAAGCAGGTAATTGTTCCAAGATCGCCATGTCCACCCTCTCGACAAGGGTCAACAAATCCTTGTCGAACGACTTGAATCTAGTGAGATCAACTTGCTAGTAGAACGAGAAGTGGGGCTCCCCATCCCGGTTGAACATTAGTGGTGAAAAACAATATGAACAGGACACAAACCAAGAGGGGGCTGAATTGGTTGTTCTTAGCCAATTAAAATTTCTTTAACAATCAAAGTTGAAAGGGATCATATCACAAAACAACCATTGAACACTTTCAATCAATCAAACTCCAATCTTTATAGAATGTAATTACAACAAAAACATTTCTGTTGAATGTGAAAAGTTATACCAACGAATGGAAATTAATAACCAAAAGAAAAAATAAAGGAAGAAGTAATCAACACCAAGATTTATACTAGTTCACTTCTCAATCCAAAGAAACTAAATCCAGTTTCCCTAACCAACTAGTTAGGTTCTAACTATTTGCAATCAGTTTCTTACAAGCTTATACAATCACTCTCAATCAAACCTAGATTGAGAACAAGGCATCTAAATCCCTTAAACCCTCTATGATCAAGACTTAGAGAAATACCCTTCTCTAATCTTCCCTATAGAAAAACCTATTCTAGACAAACTTTAAGAAAATTATTGCACTAGTTACAAAACTCAGAAATTCTAAAAAGAATTACAACCAAAGTAGTAAGGAGATAAACAGCCTGATGATCCAATACAAAAGCACTCCACGAGTGACATGTGTACAAAAGCACTGTGCGTGCACTGTATGCACCTGTAGCAAAGGACAAGGAAACGCTTGCCTTCAATGCGTTCTCCAACGGTCAAATAAGGGCAAACTTGTCCAAAGTGTACACCTCACTTGCCTAACATGTCCGACCTTGCATGCAGAACAAAGGCAAGTTCCCCCTGGATAATTCAACAGTGGCAGCCCGGACTACATGTGTCCAGCCTGGGGGGCTTGACAAGTCTGACAGACCTACAGTTCTCACCTATTAGGGTTATCACCATTGACATTGGACAACATTTGTCCATGGTCGAGGGCTCAACAAACATACAACCTTCTTACTTGTCAAGGTTACTTCCCTTGACACTAGACAATCTTATCCGACATCGGACAACCTCATTCGACAATGGATCACCTTTTTTGCCCGCAAGTTGTCTTAGAGTTTCGGGGGCTTATGTACCATCCAGGGTCCACAAAATACACGTGGCCACTTACGTGGGGTCCAATACACGTGTCAACCCTCTACGTCAGCCCTGCTACAAGAGCACGGACGTTCCTCCCTCAGCAGTCGGCCTGTTGAGCACACAGGTTACCTTTAACACTCCCCAATTTGAATATTATTGATAATCTTGCAATCTATTTATCTATTGGCATGTATCTAATTATCTATAAGCCATTGAACTATCTACAAGCTAAAGATTATCTATAAGGTACACATTATCTGTAAGCCTAATTATCTATAAACTGCAATTATCTGTTAGCCTTTATCTATAAGTTAATATTTATCTACAAGGGTTGTTACTTACTGTAACACCCTCGATAAACAAGGACTAGGGGCTCCCCCTCCAAACTATAAATACTAGGTTCCATCAACCTTCCACACACTCATTCACGAACACTTGAGCACCCATATGTTCATTCGCATATCATCTTGACACAAGCCGCACACGGCACAACACGCCTGCTCACATTGAGAGATATCTACTTTTAGGCTCCCACGAGACACTCATACACATTCTTATATTCTCATATAATTGATGTACTTACTTGATCATCGGAGTTCTCTACTTTGTTTTGCAGGTGCCTCCTCTTAACAAAGCCCAATCATTGTCCGACATGCAAAATCTAGAGCCTATATTGGCCACGTCTAAGAACATATGTATAGCCAACATAGTTAATTATATAATCAAATGATTTGAGAAGTAACTATATTATTTCTCATTTATTTTTGTTCATTTCTCTGTCCCTTTTTTTCATTTTATTTATTTCTTTTCAACCAAATACTTTATTTATTTTTCATTTATTTCTCACCTACAATTTTTACTCTTTTTTTATTTCAATCTTCTTAAGTTTATCTCGTAACTACCAAATAGAGCATAAACTGATATGTATACCTTTAATGCATCTTTAGTGATAGATTCCAAATTGGGATCTTATATCATGTAGGATTAAAGATCTCTCATGATCTCTATCATTTTTTCCTTTAGTGGTAGATCTTATTTTGGGATCTTAGATAACTTTTAATAGGTCCCACATATACTCCACTTTTAAATATTTAAATATTTAATAAATTAAATATAATTAAGTCATAAAATTTAATAAAACATTGAAGGATCCATTTCGCACAAATAAAATTTAACTCAGATTGAGATTGGAGAATAAAGATTGACAAATGAAAAATGAGAATGAAAATTGTATGTACAAATTTTGTGTATTGAACCAATTTATAGGATGTTTATGCATGTAATATCAAAAAATTTGTGCACCATCGACAGCAACATTACTGTTCATTTCACCCGTTACTATGCATGCGTTTTTTAGATGACAATGGTCATTGTTTACACAGTAACAGTCATTGTGTACACAATAACGATAACTATGTACACACACTGCCTGCCTCACACACACTACATCCTCATCTCACACGCTGCATGCCTCCTCATTGTTGGCTTTTCTTCTTTTTTTTCTCCTCTCTCTTTCCTTTGACTCATTAGCTTTTTTTTTCTCCTCCGTCTCTCCTCATGTCATATGGTGCTTCTTCTTTCTTTCTTTGTTGGCTTTTGTTTTATTTTCTCTTCCCTATCTCCTCATCTCATACGCTGCTTCTTCTTTCTTTTTCTTCCTCCACTGCGGTCTCCTTCCCCTCCGTCATGGCCCACTGCCTTCCCTCTTCCCCTCTGTTGCGAGCCCCCCTTCCCCTTCCCCTTCATCATAACCCCCTTTGTCGGTATGTCTATTTTTTGTTGAGCTCAAGATTTCATATTAAAGATGTTCTTAAATGTGATATTTTTTTAACCAAAAATCGCATCACCAGGGTCATGCACTGTCGCAATAATTGGTAGATAGACCATTATGTAAAATGAAGAATTTTTGGCATATGACTCCATCTACGATTACAGGATTATTTTCATAAATTTATTTACTTTTTTATAAGGTATTTTTAATTTTTAGATGTATTAATTATTTTTTCTAAACACTAATGAGAAATAATTAACTAATTTTAAAATAATAATATAAATAATTAATATATTTAATATAATTATCTAAATTAATTATTTTTCTTAAAAAACATAAGTTAGTCGAAAAACTCGATTGCACCTTGGAATTCGAGAGCATGCGGAAGGTAATAAACCCGTGCTTGAAACCAGACTGCGGAAAAACATCGGAAACTGTACTGCAAAATGCAAATGATGCCCCCCAATAATTATATCCCCCTTTTTTCGTCATCCTTTCATGCCTTTCAAGTTTTTTTATAGCTATATATATCTTAGCTAAGAAATGTTAAGCATCAACCATCTACTATTCCATTCCTTTGATAGCACTATCATTGGCATTTTCTTCTTTTGCAGCTCTCTAGAAACAAAGATGGTGAGTGTTGATGAGATCCACAAGGCACAAAGGGCAGAAGGCCCAGCCACAATCTTGGCAATAGGCACTGCCAATCCTCTAAACTGTGTGGAGCAAAGCACCTATGCTGACTACTATTTTCGTGTGACAGAAAGTGAGCAAAAGATGGAGCTCAAAGAAAAATTCAAACGCATGTGTAAGATATATATCATACATGCTTTCATTTTGTTTTGGTTTGCTCCTTCATTTTCTGCATATCATTCATAATGCACGTTATTATAGGTGGTCCTAGAAAAATAATAATTTCATTATATCAATTTTAATTAATAAAATATTATTTTTAAAATTATGATTCATTTGAACTTGATATATATCAAGAGTATTTGGAAATAAAACCCTATTAAATAAAAAGTATTTTAAAGATAATCTACTTAAATAAGAAAAAAAGTTGAGATTTATTTATATTTTAAAAAAATTGTTGTTTATATTTGAGCATGGAGAAAGTAGTCAAATATAATTAATTCTTTCTCATAAATTACAAAATAATTATAAAATTAAAATGTTATATATAAACATTGACCAAACAATGAAAATATATTTTGAAAAAAACACAAAGAATTTTAAATGTTACTAAGCTCTAACTGAGAATTAATTTAATGTCATAATCGATCCAACGGATCAAAACTTATGAGATATTGTAGCACATTATTGAAGAGCAAGACCTTAATTACAATGTTATCAAAGAAAAAAAATGAATAGATTATAATTTAAGACCATCTAATAATTCCTGGTACAAAACAGTTGAATGAAATGCATTAATACTTTTTTAGGTGAGAAGTCAATGATTAAGAAGCGATACATGCACTTGACAGAAGAGATCCTGAAGAAGAATCCCAACATTGGCAAGCACATGGCACCTTCATTGGATGCAAGGCAAGACTTGGTGGTGATGGAAGTGCCAAAGCTAGGAAAAGAGGCAGCAACAAAGGCCATCGAGGAATGGGGTCAACCAAAATCCAAAATCACCCACCTCATCTTTTGCACCACAAGTGGCAACGACATGCCCGGTGCAGATTACCAACTCACCAAACTCCTAAACCTTAACTCAAACGTCAAGCGTTACATGGTGTACCAACAAGGTTGCTTCGCCGGTGGCACAGTTCTTCGCTTGGCCAAAGACCTAGCCGAAAACAACAAAGGTGCTCCTGTGTTTTTTTTTTCTTTATTGACAAATATTAATTGTTAATTATTCATTTAATTTTGTCTCAAATATAAGAAAATAAACATGGCACATAACTTATGACCAACCGACCTGGCTCCATATTTCTACCTACCCTAAATTAGTACTTATTAGTCTTTGCTATTGTATAACTACGTGAAGAGAGATAGAAAGAAAGTTAATTAACCATAAAATATATTTTTTCCAACCTATACATCATTAGAATTTGATATCAAGAATAAGAATAAGTCATTGAAATTAATATCTCAATTAAATGAATGATATTTTAAATAAGATAAAGTTAATTTAAAAAATTATATTTAATACCAAGAAAAATATTTTTTCTTATATTTAATATCAAAGGGAGTATTCATTTTCGTGAATGGACGAGATTCGAATTCAAAACTTCTTTCTTTTTTCATTTCTCTTTAATGTTAAGTCAATCTTATAATCTCAGGTGCTCGTGTGCTAATAGTGTGCTCAGAAATCACCATATTCACTTTCCGTGGCCCGAGTGATATTAATGTAGACAACCTCGTGGGACAAGCAATCTTTGGAGATGGTGCTGCAGCTGTGATTGTAGGGTCAGACATAATACCAAGTGTTGAGAAGCCCTTGTTTGAACTAGTGTGGACTTCACAAACAATAGTGCCAAATAGTGAAGGAGCCTTGGCATTGCACCTTCGTGAAGCTGGCTTGACATTTCACCTTCACAAGGATGTTCCTGAGCTTATTGCAAACAACCTTGAGGATGTTTTGGATGAAGCATTTAAGCCATTCAACATTTCTGATGATTAT
>PYAF01003911.1:341632-363632 GCA_007407185.1 Glycine tomentella | reverse complement strand
TAACTTCTCTATGATGCAATGCTTAAATGATACATGAATGCTATCAAGGCTTGGATCATCATGATGCTTTCAATCCTTTTACATTAAATCACAAACAACATCTTCAATGCTTGAGCCATGTTGAAAGCCAAAACTTCCAAGTCTTGAACTTTGGTTGAATCTCACTTGATCTTCATTCAGCTCCCCCTCAAATCAACACCCACACATGATGCAATGCTATATTACAACGGACGTTGGAACATACCATGAAGACCCCGTTCTGTGGGTTATGCGTTTACTGGAACAAACCCAATCCGATTTGAAATTTCTTCTGCATGCAACATTGAAACATTGAAGGACCTCATCAAGCAAGTTGATCCTGTTGGGGTTCCCCCTAATGGAATTCACGTGTCACAAGTGGTAAGAAAAATGTTTTTTCGTCATCCAGGACATGCACAATACTCAGACACTACAATCCAGTATGACATAAAAGAGTTGGTGAGCGACGAAGACGTCTTGAGGATGCTAGCGGAATCTAACTACTGGAAACGTTTTTGTCCAATTGAAATTTTAGCCATTTTCAGCAAACCACAAATCCATATGGAATAAGACATGTACGCCGAACCTGTTGTTTTGATATTTTCGTTTTAATTAAGAATGCATTTTCCCCCGCCTGAGGGTTTATTGTGATGTTCATCTTATTAATTAATGGTTTTTCCGGCGTATGTTATTGTTAGGGTTTGCGGGGTTAACGTGAACAAACAATAATTAGACCGACATGGTTAACATAAATGTCACTAATAAGCGTAGTTAGCACACATACAGTCGAGTACAATACAATAAAAAAACATAAAATAGTAACTGCGAATAAATCAGAGTGAGGGCGGTGGCCACGGCAAATCACGTGCCTGTCGATAAGGTTGTACGCGTCTGCGTGGTCGTCGAGAACTGCCTAGCTCGGATGGACCTGGCTGTGAAGGTCGTGGCTGAGAAGTGCCTGCCTGATACGGGTCCGGCTGGGTCGGTCCTGCATAAGAAGGGCCTGCCTCATACGGATGCACATGAGGAGATCGACATGGCGTGCCCTGCTCAGCATACACCGGCATAGGAAACTCAGAAGCTTCGGTGCCATATGGTGAATGTGGTTGCCAAGCGGCACAGGCTTCTGCACTATAATCCATCTGGTAGAGCATGTCGTCCAGCTGTGCCTCAGTCCACTCGGGCTGCATGTTCATTCCACAACCGAACCCGCCATCTACATTGGCACATGTCATTGCAGTCGTCACATATGCGGCATGGGTCTGCGATGGGTCTGGGGTTGGCATTTGGGCTTGGGTACTGAAATTGGCGTAGTCCATGCCCCCCCTGCGCAGTAGCCTCGTAATATACGGGCTGTGTCCCATATGTCGATGCAATAACAGGGGGCCTATAGATCCCCTCAGTGCGCGGCCTCGGTCGAACAATGGGCTCCGAAACCTGCTGCACCGGTCTCCACCGACGTTCTAGCCCACGACCCTCTTTTCTTCGTTGGCCAACTGCAACTGAAATCTCTGGTTCGGCCTCAACCTGGGGTTCGGGAGCATGTGGGCCTGCTTCCTCCACGCGACAGCTCTCGGCGAAGACAGACATCAATCGACCCACCTCCTCACTCGCTCAATCGAAGTCGAAGGCCTCCTCCCTGTTCGGGCTAGTTGTCGCAAAGTACAATGCCTCTAGCCCATCAAGCTACAATTTTGAACATATACACATAAATGTCAGATGTGTGATGTGCGATATTTATATCAAATAGACAAATGATGATGGAACCTAAACTTACACCACGAGCCATCTTCGCGCCCTTCTTTGTGATGAATTGCTTCCCATGTTCTCTGTACCAGACCATGTACTCATGGTGTGGTGACAGCAACCCCTGAATCAAGGGGGGAAGCTCAATGTGCTGGTCCCTAGCATTCCAGCGCGAGATAAACGATCTGAGTTTACGTACCCAGTTGTCTTCTCGTTTCCCCCGCAACGAAAGGTCATGCACACCCTTCAGCTTCCTCGGAACGCGTGGGATTGGCTGATCCCTGCCGAATTACCGCATGCATCGATCCGGCTGCGAATATTCGACTGTGTCGAAGCATATGATAGGTGTAGTTGCCATCCACAACAGTCGCTCATGATCAAAAGCACCAAGGAAGTCATAGTCCCCATATGGTTGCCAAACGACCTGCACAGAACAAAATAACACTTTATTAGTTCACAGCATGTTCCACAGATGCAAAAGTCCAACAATTGAAAAAACTACTATATGTACCTCGTTTCGAGTAAGGGAGTCGAATGCCATCCTGTACTCGACCAGATCATGCGATTTTAATCGACCTAAAGTGTTAAAGCTAATTTCAAAATAAGTAATGTTAATATAATATAACATTTCATTGTTACAAGTGTAAACAAGAACAACATATAATCACACATACCGATGTCCGAAATGCCAATTCGGCTGTGTAGTCAGCAGAATAGCTGGGGCAACTGGTGGAAATCTGAGCCACGCCCACACCTGAAGAAGCATATGACACCCACCGATGTCACTCTGGATCTGTGCACTCACACATGTGTCTAAACAAATGTGAAAGGACAGCGGAGCCCCAGCTATACCGACCAATGTCCGAAAAATCCCCTGCAAGCAACGACATGTATCGTGCTGCGACCATGCTACCTCCAGATCGGTCGCACAGCAGCCATGATCCGATAAGTCGTGCAATGTGGGCCTTCATGAACCGCGTCACGTGAACAACTTCAGGGACAACCTCACCCCAATGCGCAAAATGTCTATCAAAGAAGGACAGGCGCAAATATCCACCTCTCAACTCGATCTCATCAGGTTCGTGACCAAACACCTCCTCAATGACGGTATCCCACTCGTCAACCGTCACTCCAGTAACCACATTGCCCTCCGTGGGCAATCCTAGAATACCAGCCACGTCTTCCAACATGATGGTCATCTCACCCTGCGGCATGTGGAAGGTGTGAGTCTCTGGCCTCCATCGTTCAACCAGAGCACTAATAAGCTCAGAATCCATCTGAAATACATAAAAATTATTAAACAACTTCATTGTTCAAATTAATCAGTGTTAACTAATTTCATAATTGCGTGGTTGCATACCTGGATATGTCGCATGCGTGCGACATAAAGAAACCCAGCTTCGCGCAACATGTCAAAAACAACATCGGGGATATCGTCCGCATCTGGTCCACCGCCCAGTTTACCACGTCGAGTCTTCAATACCCGAGGTGGCACGGACCCATTCCACACAACTTGTGAAACGTGCGTGCACTGAATTCGCCTACGCAGAACACCCCACTTGTCTGAGGTAGGGACAACATAGGCAGTGGGATCCATGGGCTCAGCCTCATGATCGGATGCAGATCGTGATGAAGATGTGGAGGACGAATCAACCATCTAATCGGTATCTTCATGTACAAAAATTTTAAACCACGATAAACAAAATATTAACGATTACCAAATCATTCCAACAAAATTTTCTTATATATCAAATACATTAAACCAAATACACTAACACAACGTAAGCCCGGAAGCTTAGCCGATATCCATAAACCTTAAGTAAAAAAACATAAGCCCTTAAACCATAATCATAACATAAGCCCTCGGACTAAACCGTAATCCAACACAAAGCTTTAAACACCCAGACCTCAGGTTCATTCTATCTGTCATCATGACAGGCGTTTTCCCATCCTATAATCCAATAATTGTATGTAACACTCATTAGGTTATTCACTGCCATAACCCTAAACCAAAATCTGTCATCCATAGGCCATATACACTAATGAAAACATTAGACTTAGATCGGAAGCCATAAACCCTAGGTCAGTAACGGACGACCTAAACCCTAATCACAACTACAGACCTAAACCCTAAACCAAATTCCATAAGCCCAATGTATGTACCCCAAGCCCTAAACCATCATGACAACATTAACCCTAAACCTAAACCGGAATCCATACACACTAGCTATGTACTGTAACCCAAGACATAAATCATAATCAAAACATCAGAACTAAAACCTAAACCCTAGGTAAACCCAGCGGCATAAATCATAATCACAATATAAACCCCTAACCTTTACTGAAATCCATCAACCCTACATCTATGCCGTAAACCCTAAACTCACAACATCACACAAACCCTAACTCTGTACCCCAACCCATAAACCCTAATCATAATGTCAACCTTAAACCCTAAACCCGATTTACATACACCATAATCACTACCTCAGGGCCTAAACCCTAATCACAACATAAGCCCCAATAACAATGTCCAACAGGCCATAAACCCTAATAACAATGTCAACCCTATTCCTAAACCGAATTACGTAACCCTAATCACTAGCCCACACCCTAAACCCTAATCACATTGTAAACCATAATCCTAAACCAAATAACGTTACCCTAATCACTAGCCCACACCCTAAACCCTAATAACAATGTAAACCCTAATCCTAAACGGACTTTTGTAACCCTAATCACTAGCCCACACCCTAAACCCTAATAACAATGTAAACCCTAATCCTAAACCGAATTACATAACCCTAATCACTAGCCCACACCCTAAACCATAATCGCATCGTAAACCCTAATCCTAAACCGAATTAGGTAACCCTAATCGCTAGCCCACACCCTAAACCTTAAACACATCATAAACCCTAATCCTAAACCGAATTAGGTAACCCTAATCACTAGCCCACACCCTAAACCCTAATCACATCGTAAACCCTAAACTAAACTGGAACACCTAAAACCCTACTCACTAACCTAATATATATGTCGCTAACAAGTTCATATGATCCTAACAATTTGCTAATTTAAAAATATAACAAACTAAATACAAAGCACAATTAGTTAAATTGACTTACTAGTTGACAGCGCTTCAAATTCGGTAAGGCTTCGCTTCAGACAATTCAACACCCAAAATCTAGAGAGAAGGCAGAGCTAATTCTAGAGAGAAGGCGGAATGGACCAAATGTCGTTTTCAGGCGGCTTTATAGGCACAAGGGGACCTAAACACGCCTTGCTTGGGGCGTGTTTAAACACGACTAGCCCTGGGCGTGTTAGGTTACCCCATTTTGCTAAATATTTGCTTTTTTGCACCATTTTGCTAATTATTTAATTAAATTGTATTTTTTTAAAATTTTAGCCAAGCAGCAAAACATGAATGTTCAAAAGACTTATGTAATCAATTAAGAGTCATGGTAATCGATTAAAGCAGCACAACATGTTTTCCAAATAAAGCCTATGTAATCGATTACAATAAATGATAATCGATTCAAGCAACAATGCATGATTTTTATTTAACACTATGTATTCAATTACAACAAATGGTAATCGATTAATCTATTCTTTATGGCTTTTCCATATTTAAAACAAAAATCTGTAATCGATTACATAAGGAGGTAATTGATTAAAATAGTGATTTTTTTTTCAGATTTCAAAAACTTCAACCATGAGAACTTGAGTTTTGAAAAATCATTTAACCATTTTAGTTTTATAATCAAAGATATGTATGTATGAGAATGATGATGCAAATGAATGAAGGATCATAAGGAAATAACTTGAGCCATTTAGACAATTACAAATATCATCAATGATTGGGCATGTAAAAAGCTAAAACTTCAAGTTATCCTTGCTTCAATTCTTCTTGCAGCTTCCTTAAAATCCAACATTTACTGCTATTTAAGTTGGTTCTTGCAATGAATGCATGGATTATCATTTTTCTAGCTTATTAATGTTTTTGGTTTGCTTTATATGCACCCTGTAAATTGTTTGTTCGATTTGCTCCTCTACCCATGTAGTATGGCGTTGTTGACCCTTCAATTATATAGAGTATACATGGAAATGCATACCATAATTAATAATGAAAATAAATATATATTTGATTCTAGTGCAATAATATAATAGTTGTATGGAAAAATAAATAAAAATTACACCATTCTAAGATGGTTTTTCCTAACAACTGTCTTAGATTAGAATTTTTTTAAAAAATTACACTATTCTAAGACAGTTGTTAGGAATAACCGTTTTAGAATGTTCACATTCTAAGACGGCTATCCCTAAAAACCGTCTTTGATCAGATTTTTTTTATAAAAAAAAAATACACCATTCTAAGACAATTTTAAGGAATAATCGTCTTAGAATGTTTACATTCTAATACGGTTATCCCTAATAATCGTCTTAGAATGTTCATTTCCTAAGACGGTTATCCAAAAATCGTCTTAGATCAAATTTTTTATAAAAAAAATTACACTCTTCTAAGACGGTTATTTCTAACAAGTGTCTTTGAATAGTGTCATTTAAAAAAAAAAAAACTGATCTATGACGATTTTTAGTAATAACCGTCATCCTTGTACTGTGAAATGGACATTAAAATATGTAACCCTTAGACCTTTCAGCATATTCAATGAAGTATTCACTAATGATCCTTGGGCCAAACTTATTTTCTTGTGGGTTATATTTCTCACTTCAAACAAGCATCTCCAAACGCGAACATGTTAAAGCTTGGTTTTTAACTCTTAAATAACTCAAATGGTGGGAAGTGGTATACATAATGAGACAAAAAGTTTATGTTAAAAAACTTGTAAAAAAATTATTAGTTATTTAATTAAAATTTATTATGTATAATAAATTTATTAATTTTTAAAATAATTATCTTAAAATAATTTAAATAATAATTTACAATTAATAATAATTACATAGACACTAAACTCATATAATACCATATTTGTAATCTATATAATACAGTAAATTAAATAAGATATTTTTGCAAATGAAATATTATTCAATATTTAAATTATAAAATAACAATCAAGATAGTGATTATTATAAATACTGCAGGAGATCTCATTCGTTATTGCAATCTTAATGTATAAATAAGACTTTAATTTGTTTTGGATCACATTCTCTCACCCTATTTTATTTTTTTTGCAATAGCGTAAATGAGATTTAAATTTAATACTTTATACAAACTACATAAACTTTCTTTTTATATGTTAAAATATTGAAAACAAACGTCTTAAGAAGAATTTTTTTTTTTTGGTAATGATGTCTTAAGAAGAATTTGGTCTATATACAGATCGTATATATTTATAAGAGGTACAGTTAAAATTATAACAGCAACTGACCCATTTCTCTTTGTTTCCTTGTTTGGATTGTCGACTACACATTTTTCTCATTTCCATTTGTAGGAATATAGAAGAGAGTGACGAAAGAGTAAAACTGCTCATTTAAAAATAAATAAAGAGTAAAACCTCTAATTTTAAAAAATAAATAAATAGTAAAACCTCAAAATAACAATGGCAAAGCAGGTCCATACGAAGCGAGTCCTATGATATTTGCATATGTAGTGGGCTTGTGTATTGTGACAATAAAAATGTAAGAAATAAATAAATTAAAAGTTTATGTAGAAAATACTTTTCACTATAAATTTTCATTATTTAAAATGCTTAAAAAATGAGAAAAAAAATTCTCTCCACCATAAGAAAATGAAAGAATATGAGACTAACAATTATTTTTTTTATCCTTCTTTTTTTATTTTCCTTACCCTTGTTTTATAAAGATTAGATGCATCTTTTTATTTTTAGTTAACGATAACTTGATATAAATATTTTTCTATATATTATAGTTATTATTTCATTTTATATTTTTCTTATATTAAATAACCTAAGCATTTAGGTATTTGTGGCATACTATTAAACAAGATGACGTTAGGAGTGAGTTCACTTTTTTTTTTTACAAACACATTATTTAAAAAAAAAAAAAAACACAAAAGTCTCGTCATGTGGATTAGCCATTAAGTGTCGCAATGGTAATAACAATCTTTTCCTCTTTGAATCCTGATACACGGTCGACGATTCGCTACCAAACACAACATTAATCAATGAGACACAAGACTATTTACGGTTTTCTATTTCTTTAAAAAAATTAAAATATATTTTGGTGTAAAATTGAAATGGGTTATTTAATATTCAAACTTACGTGCATATCTTTTATATTAATTATATGTATAATTAATATAAAAAAATTCACATTTACATCTATTATATCTATTATATGTATAACCAATACATAAAGTTATTATCATAGATTTAAATTTACTTGAACTTACGTTTCAGATTAAAAAAATTATATATTAATTTCAATTATGTGAGAATAAAAAACGTATTAAAATTTTTACAAAAATAAATTCTGAAAATTTCCATATTTACTAAAAATAGGCTTAATAGTATATGCTAAATTGCAAATATGGTCTATTATAATTTTAAATTCACAATTTTGTTTCTTTTATTTTTTTCTTTCCATTTTGGTTTCCTATTTTAAAAAAAAATTATAATTTTTGTTAAATCCTCAATTTTACATATGTTTTTCTTTTTATTTTGGTTCAATTGAATTCTAGATCTAACATACTCACTTAAGATAACATGAAAATTAATTTAATTAATTAAAATATAAAATTAAAATAAATAAGTGTGTGCAAAATTGAATATTGAATCAAAATAGGGGACCCTAAAATTGCAAGAAAAAAATACATAAAGAATAAAATCATGGATTAAGAATGACAAAGAACCAAAATTACAATTTAGTCAATAATATATCTCTAATTCTTAATATTATAATGTGTAAAAAATAGTTCTTAATATTTTTCTTTTGTTCGTAGAAATCAAAGATAGGTACTACCAGAGAGTTTGCAACATCATATTCAACCAACTATGACTCCCTTGATAAATTTTTAATATCATATTTGTATAATTTTATTCTCTTAATTTTTCAATTGTATTAATGAGGTTTTTCAAGCTTTTTTTCATTTATAATCAGGTCTTCCTTTTTTATTCATCCAATACTTAACATATATAATTACATAATTGAACAAACATAATATTATTTTTTCACTATACTATTAATGTAAAATATCTATCAATTTTATTGATGATTAATTTTTACTTAAAAACCCAACTAGCACACTCATATATATATATATATATATATATATGGAATTTTATAACTATAAATGTGTTAATAAAATATATCATTGATGTATTTTAAAAAAAACCTCTAGTTATATCTATATACAGTAACTCTCAATTAACTTTAAAATTTATGGAAAAAAATGAGAGAAATTTAGCACCACAACGGACTAATTCTTCCCTCAGGAATTTTTAATTTTTATAACTTTTAAATGTTATAGTAGCGATTTTAACTATTATTATATTAATTACGAGTGGGGAAACTCTACAAAAATAAAATATTGTTGAGACAATTTTTAACTTCTTTTGTTAAAATTATTAACAACGTTTAATTTTAAACAAACAAAAATTACATTGAACCAAATTTAAAAGATAAATAATTAATTTAAACCAATTTAAAAATAAAAGATTAAATTGAATATAAGGTTAAGAAGCAAAAGAATAATTTAATTGGACCACTTTTATAGAAAAACTTCTTTGTTATTATTCTCTTCTCTACATTTACTTTTTGTTTTTGCATAATATTTATTTTAAATTCACAAAAGAGAAAATTTAGTTTGTTGATTTCCAACCTCTAACCATATACTTGTTTAACCACTGACAAATGACCACAAAGTGCACTACAACCAGAATGAAAGGACATTCATCTTTTTTCTTGGTGATACTAACAAGTGGCCACAATGTGTTACTAGAAACAGAACGATAGAACACTCATCTAAAACAGGTGGCAATTCGTTTGTTCATCGACTCTTCAAATTCTAAAAACCAAGTGAAAGTTGAGAAGGCCACATATTTAACAACGTTTACAGGAAATTATTAAAAACTAAATTCAATTTTAATTTTGAGTGTTGAATTTTAGTTTTAAAATTTTAAAAGTTATTGTAATTGAAAAATAAATAAAATAAGTTCATTGTTCTATTTTATCATTTTCTATTAAGAAATATGTAATATAAAAAAATAATTAAACATAATAAAAATAATTAAAAAGTATTAAAAAATATAAAAAATTGTTGTACAATTTTTTTCTTAAAACTAAAAAAGTAGTATGTCGAACACTATTAATAATTGGTAAAAACAACAAATGTGATCTTGAAGCTCCTTCAATGTTGTTTATGGCCTCTTCCAATGTCACGACGATCTTGCCAATGATTGGTGCTCTCGTTGTGTGCGATCACCTAGCTCGGCACCATATGCAAATCATATGTCTAGTTCTTGTTAACATTGACAATGTTAATAGGTCAGGAGGTCACAATATAATAGATGGTAAAAGAACAAGGAGGTCTTGTGTATGATAAAAAAAAAAGGAGTGGGATTGAATGTAATAAGCACTAATATCAGGAAAGGCAAATGTAATTTGCTCTAAATAATTTGAATAACTTGTTTGAAAAGTCCTAAATATATTATGACGGCGTTTAACCACAACAAATTGCTATATCCCTAGAAAGATTCAAGCTAAAAAAATGGTTTTCCTATCCCCAAATCCAAATTTACCATATAACAATTTCAAATTCAAGCACAAAAATCATTATTCCAAATCAAATGCTACCAAGTCCAAGCAGCTTTGCAAATCCTTTCAGGTTTCTGCCCATCCTTAACCCAAGGATGGCATCGCCAGGCCACTGATCCCACCGCCAACAACAACATCATCTTCATCTAAAACATTCTCCATTGCGAGAAGAAAAAAGGCTTCATCCAAATGGCAACCGCAATGCCACCCACATATGATCTTCGTCACCGAAGAAGACAACCACGACGCCACCTATCAAAATGCGCACAACCAAGGACAAACACTTTCAAAAGCTCTGCAGATCACTCTTCATAGCCTTATGCAATCGCAAAAAAACAATGTCCAAATTGAAAGAATTTCACAGCGTCCTTCAAGATTGTGACCATGCTTTGCAACTCGATGCCACACATTCGAAGACCTTTTTGTGCAAAGGTAAGATCTTGCTCTGTATTCTTTCGCTCTAGTGTTTCAGAAGTGATGCAATTGATGGGAACGTTGAAAACGTAAGTGAATATTTGAAAAGATGCAAAAGTTTGGAGCTTTTGTCGAAAATGGGGTGTTTGGATATTTCATATTGGGTTTGAGGGAAGGTTCCAGATCACATTGGTGTTGTGGAGATTAGAAAATCTGATATAAGTGGGAGATGGTTGTTTTCAACGAAAAACATGTGTTAGGTCATTGTTATTGGTTACCAAGGCAATTTCCAGGGTAAAACTAACAACAAAATTCAACAAACCAATTTTTATTGTTTTTAAAATAACGGTGAAATAGTTCTAAAATTTAGTAAATATCAAAACTCAACAAATTTTGTCGAACGCATTTTCATTTTATAATAACATTTCAAATCTATAAATCACAAACTAACATCCACCCTAAACAAGGCCTTAACAAATAGGCATGGTTACAGAACTAATTTACCTTAGCCATCCTACATGAAGGAGTACTAAGTTGTCGAAAATTGTTTTAGACTAACTCGTAGCACAATTAATATCATTGTGCAATGTTGGTAAAAAATAGTCTCTACCAACTTCGGCAAAAATAAAATAAAATTCTAGTTGATGTCGGTTGAAAAACAACTTCAACAGATGTTGGCCGAAAAAACATCATCAATCAATGATCGTCGGAAAAACTCGAGACAATGTCGACCGAAAAAATAGCCTCAACCTATGTTGGCCCACCAAAAAAACTTAGTCAATGCCAGCCAAACACTACTACAAAATAGACTTTCTACATCGGTTCTATAGTGCATTTGACGTCAGTTCTCCGACCGTCTTTGTTGTCAGCATCGTTGAAAGGTAAGACTTTCGATGTCGATTATTGAACCGTCTTAAAAAGTCACATTCTAAGATGGTTCTTAGCCTACAATCATCTTAGAATTCGTGTTTGAAATTTATTTATTTTTTTACATCATTCTAAAACGGTTATAGGCTACAACAGTCTTAGAATTGGACATTCGAAGATAGTTCTTTGTCATTCTAAGATGGTTCTTAGCCTATAACTGTCTTAGAAGTCTACTTTCTAAGACGGTTTTCCAGATAATTGTCTTAGAAAGTCTTTTTTTTAAATAAAAAAAATTGACAATTTTAAGAACCGTCTTAGAAGTCTACTTTCTAAGATGGTTTTTCAGATAACCGTCTTAGAATGTCTTTTTTTAAATAAAAAAAATAGAGGATTCTAAAACGGTTTTCTAGATAATCGTCTTAGAATATTATGATAAAATTGTCAAACAATTAACAAATAAATAGTTAAATCAGTAAACCTGTAGCAATCACCTAGAATAGCCTATGACTACATCATTATCAACTTAACAGTAGGGGAAGAGAAAAAAGATATCATATTTTACAAGTGCAATATTAGGATCCCTAAGACCTTAATGCTGCAAACAAAAATGATACAAAAAGACCAAGATATTTTATTTTAGTTTTGCTGGAAAAAGAAAAAAGATATCATATTTTACAAGTGCAATATTAGGATCCCTAAGACCCTAATGGTGCAAACAAAAATGATACAAAAAGACCAAGATATTTTATTTTAGTTTTGGTGGAAATTACTGGAGACAAATGAAATAACCTTGGCCAGCTCTTCATCCAAAACAGAAGAATTACCTTTCTCGAGACTAGTTGTCCATATAAACTTTGCTCAACCTTCTTATTCCCTACAATAATGACCTTTATGCTTCGATAGGCACCAAGCTTTTCCATTATGGACCTAAATGTTTAATAAGCACCAGGCAAAAGGGAGAAATATTAGTGTGCTCACATTATCCAGGGAATAAAAAAGTGGAAGCTACACAAGCAATGAGAAAGGATTGAGCTAGTAGATTGTGAACCACATGGCCCCTCAAATATTGAAAATTGCAGAGCCTATATGTTGTGTGACAGGGGGTGGCAAAGAAAGTGAAACAAACACACTACCTAAATGAACCTCACACGAATAGACCTGGAAAAAAGTGGAAGTTACTTTAATATGTAAGTATGGCATTAGTGATTAATATACAAGGGTGATGCTCCTGTAGTTTGCAGGGAACAAACTCTGATGAAAATGACCCAATTCATGGAGTAAAGAACCAAGTACCTGCAAGAGTAAAGAACCAACTCTTGGATGAGTAGTTGTTAAAGCATGAACGTAACATAATTTTAAGCAAATATCAAATACTTGATTACAGGAAAAATTTACATATTGCCATTGATTAATTTATCCTCATTTGAATCACACATATGGTGACAATTTAAACACCATTTAAAAAAGAAATAGCCTAGAAACTAATTTTAAATCCACAACACCTCCAAATAATAACTCCTACAGTTCTTAAAAAACTATATATTATTAATCAACTTGGCCCAGAACTTAATCATTACCACCTGAAATGCCACTAAACAGTGAACACAAATAGCAACTCTAAGTCAAAAAATTAAAATTAACAAAGAATTTCACTAAATAATTTGGCACCATTATCACTAGATCTTTATTACCTGTCTGTCAATGGCAACACAAGTATTTGAAAATACTGTCCTAGCACTAGTTTTAGAGATACAACATCAAATATTCAGCAGTAATCCATGGATTCATTTTCCAAGAGGATTGAATTACTTATGAAATATTAACTGGAAAACTAAGTACTTGAGAATTTTGAGAAAGTTAATTACTAGACAATCTAGAAACTCTTATGATAGGTAAATTTGCTTCCAAAGAATTTTATTTATAGAGAAATGAAAAAATAACAATAACAAGATACCAAGACAAATCACAACGACATGAAAATGACAACACTAAATGACATATGAAAGTGAGACTCGTAGTTTTCATCTAATTTTCAAGAAATACACAATTTGTATAAGCATAATATATGCTTAAGATCATGTTAGTTAGAATGCATCCTAAAATGTTAACTAGTAGAGTAGATTCTCTTTATCAAGTGTAGTAAATTTGAGTGTTGTAGGTATTTTATGTAATTTATAAAGGTATATTAGATGAACACCAAACTAGCAATAAAGTGAGATAATATCTACATATAATTGGTTGTTTTTATTGCCATGCAAACCCAAAGAATTAATTTTAAATATATCAAAGTATACATAGGTCTAATTGCATTTTTCTCTACTTTTTCAATTTAGTGAATTTAATTTCTTATTTTCATTTTCTTGTGAATCTGATCTTCCCTACCGTTGTATTTATGCAATTTTGTTTTATTTTTTTCTTTATCTAATAACTTAATATTCATTATTAGATAAAAACTAACTAATGACTGTTTAAAAAAAATGCTAATGTGACATGTGTCATGTCATTATTTTCCTGAAATGGTGGATCTTAAGTTAATGGATAGATAAAAATTACACTATTAAATAGTGAAGATCAAATTCATTAAAAAAAAGATAAAATAAGTTAAAATGAGAAAGTAAGAGGATTTAAAGTATAATTAAGTCAAATATTTAACATAAATGAAACATTTAGCTTACAAAAATCCCAAATAGAGTCAAACAATATCAAGTCAGATATTTAAGAAAAGGAAACTTGTGCACCCTGTCTTTGAACTTTATAAATGCAAATTGCTTAAGAACTCATCCTCTCTCACTTAATTACCATGAATTTTTTTAAAAAAATAAATACTATAATACTATCTAGAGCCAACACAATAAAATAAATAAATAAAATAATACAATGAAGAGAGAAAAATAAACACAATCATGAGATTAATTGCATGTAAATAAGTGACACTTCACATATTAACCAAAAAATGAAGGCATTGAATATTATCCCGTACAAGAGTCAGTAGATATATAAATAGTACAAGTAATATATAAGGGCATCAAAATAATCAATGAAAAGTCTTACACATAAAAACCAAAGTCTATCTCCTATACTATTCCGCCAATAATGTTATCATGTGGCATATTATTTAGAAGCTATATCGATATTCACTACTACACGAAATGCATTCAAAGACGGGCATTCAAAAACGGTTGTACCATAACCGTCTTAGATAGTGGGGCGGTGGCAATTTCGTAAATATTTAGGCATTTACGAAGATGGTTAAAGAACAACCGTCTTAGATTCCGTAAAACGAAGACAGGTAAACTAAGAACCGTCTTTGTTTCCTGCTATTCAAAGATGGTTTCGTCCAAGCCGTCCTTGATTTGGTACCCATATAATATTTTATTATATTATACAAAAATGAAAAAAAAATGGCTAAAAAAAACACGAATATATTTGATTGAGTGATTTGTGAACCCTAAGCTAATCACTCTCTGTTTTTCTCCCCGACCTAATTCCAAAACAAACGTCCTCATCCCCTCCGTGTCTTCGTTGTGGGCTCCCGCAGTCCGATCCATCACTACTCCTTGTTGGTGTCTTCACGTGTATGGGTGTTGCGGAGAATCAGGTTTCATTCATTATCGTATCTTGCTTTTTCGGGCCTCAGATTTCAGTGGTAGGGGTTTTAATCAAACTTGTGTTTTTCATTTCGTGTTTAGGGGTTGAACTCGTCACGTGTATGGCAATGGAACTTCAGCATTCTCCACTAACCAGAGCTTCTATCATAAACTGCTGAAAGTTATATAACTATGACTTGCTTAACTATTTAGGTAAATAATGTTACAAGCTTTTCATTTGTGGAATCATTTTATCTTTCCTTTTGTGTTTGATGGTCTCTTACAGCTTACATCAAACTATAGGGTTAGATTGTCACTGCGTTGTTTTAAATATCCTTGGCTCCACAAAGGCGCCCACTCTTGCGGCAGGGAACTCTGCAAAGGTATACCCAGTAACAGGTAACCCTCCTTACACAGTTTTCTTTACCATTATTTTATTGGGTTTGTATTTGATTTTTGTTTGGAGTAACCCACCTACTAAAAGTTCGATTTCATGCACTGGGGTTGAGTTCAAATCGTATTTTTTGGCACCCCAAAAACTTAACTGATATTGGTTTGTCTATTGACGTGTTTTAGGCACATTGAGTGTTGCATGCGCAAAGTAAATTTGTTGCGCCATTTTGGGGTTAAGCGTGTTCTGGTGTTTGAGTAAGGGCTTGTGCCATAGGAGAGTGAACAACGACGCTTGCCAGGTACTGTCTTTGTCTTCATGACATTGTATTTTGTTTCTCTTAATTGGGTATTCTTAAGGGTTTTTTTTTGTCACAAAACATAAAAAGCTATCTTTTGTTGAGTTGAGTGACACCTTTATTGTTAATGGGATGCTTTCATGTATGTTATATTCAGCAATATGAAAATTAAGCTATGAAGTTGTCTTAGTTAATGAGTTTGGCCTTTTGGATTGGACTCTCCATTTGTGCTGTCATAACAATAACTGGTTTTGTTAAGCGTTGACCTATGGAAACGGCTACTTAAAGGTTAGATTAAGGAGTAATGTACCAAAAACTGATAGGTGAGCGAAAGGGGCTCATACCTGCCAGGGTTTCTGTCAATAGGGTGAAGCCTCTATAAACATCAGTTCTTAAAGGATGTGGCAATGTTATCAGTCTTACATTGAGTAGAATAAGAAGCTTAATGTGGTACTTAAGATATGTGGCTATCCCACCTAATAGCATAGTATTTTGAGTTTAGCTTTCCCTTTGTGCTAAATTCATAACAGTTTTTTGTTTTTGCTTTTGTTTGATTCTATATGTGAATGATCTAATTTAAAAATTCAAATAACGATGTCAGTTTGTTATTCACAAGTACATGTTGTTCAAAGTAGCAGTAATGCCATGTTGAAAATAGCTGCCCATACTCCAATGTAAATGAATAACATCTATCCACAACTTCCCATCCCACACGTCCACATACATGTATCCACAACTTACCATCATTATTACCATAGTTGTCACCACTATCAGTTTTCCCATTTCAATCATAACTCCTGTCTTCTCTCTTTTCATGGCTTGTCTGTTGATCAAATTCCCGTGGCCCGTGTGTGTCACAGCAAATGGCGACTCCAACGGGGTTTCCCAAGGTTCTGTCTTTTTCAATACCAAGAATCAACCACTGCAATTGATCCATTAGGACCATGATAGAGAATGAATAAATCTGTTATTTACTATGTGTAAGTGTCAACCTAGGATTCAAATCCCATCCTCCACAAATGAACATTATTCATGTGTCTTGAGTCTTGACTGTGGTGCCTTACCTAAACTGGACTTGTATGTAATTCACATTTGAAATCGATTTCGGTTAGTTATACATTCAGAAGAGGGTTCGACAGTCACATCTGTACTCCCTAGTGCCACAGGTTTTTGGAGTGAGCTTTCCAATCTGATTGAAGTGCATACTTGTTGGAGCACTTACCATATTTCCACTTTTTCTCAGCGTGCTTTCTGCATGTGGTTGGAAAAAGAACAAACACATCTTTTGAGGGAGCCTCCATATCCCTAACTTTGCATTGAGGTGATATGAATATGTTAGCTTCAACGTCGGTGTTCTACCAACCTGTGGATGCTTCTAGGGGTTACCAACTTACTATATTTGGTTCTGAACATGGATAGATTGCCTAGGCTAACTGCAATCATACTTTATTGTTGTAGTTGTCTATTTGTTTATAGTCTTGTGTTTTGGAGGATAACTTATTACCTTACCACACCCTCATTGTACTATCTTATCTTTTCCCTAATAAAATATCTTTTTGTATGAAAGACAAACAAACACTCCAACTATGATAACCCTAAAGCATGGCACAGTTGGTGCCTGACCCCGCGCTGTCGCGCGGGGATTCAGATGAGAAAATCCTGTTAAGGGTGCCGCGCGGATGGCGCCAAGGCTGGCGCGAAGAGCTCTTATCGACGGAGTCGTTTGGCACCTCGATGTCGACTCATCACATCCTGGGGTTGAAGAAGGTCCCAAGGGTTCGGTTGTTCGCCGATTCAAGTGGTACGTGAGTTGGGTTTAGAACGTCGTGAGACAGTTCGATTCCTATCTACCGTTGGTGTTAAAGGGAGAACTGCGAGGAGCCAACCCTAGTACGAGAGGACTGGGTTGGGCCAACCTATGGTGTACCGGTTGTTATGCCAATAGCAGTGCCGGGCTGCTAAGTTGGTATGGAAGAACTGCTATGCCGCGGGAAATCCTTCTCTATACAAGTTCTCGGATGAGGTTTTTGAACAGAACTTCGATAGGCGAGAGGTGTAAGCACCGCGAGGTGTGAAGCGATCTCGTACTAAACGAAACAACTTTCACTTTCCATAACAAAAAAAAAGAAAGTCAACCTATTCCTCCTTACTCTAACAAGTAAACAGGTCTCACTCCATTTTTCTCTACTTTTCTCTACTTTTCACTGGAAGCTAACGCTAAGAGCGTCAATGTGGCGCCAGGGGCTCCAGAGGTTTTCCATCCAGCACGAGTCGCGCCAGAGGTCGCGCGGTTAGCGCAGGAAGTGGCCTGGAAAACCTATTTTCTCTGGATTTCCACGCGGCCAGCGCCACGGTTGGCGCGGGTAGCGCCATTTGTTTTAGGAGTTGACGCTGGTAGCGTCAAGATTCACGTTGATAGCGCCAAAAGTGTCCTGGAAAATCAGTTTTCTCGGGAATTTCACGCCGATGGCGCCAGAGGTGGCGCGGGTGGCGCCACAGGGCTCGGGAAGTTGGCGCTGATGGCGCGGGGTTGGCGCTGTTAGCGCCGAACCACCGACATTGTGGCGCGGATCGCGCCGGACCTCGGGCAGGCTGCATATTTAAGGGCAATCGTGTTTTTGAAGGGAAACACTATTCCCTCTTCTTCTCCACGACCTTGGACCTCCATTAGAGTCGTTCCAAGCTTCCCTAGACTCTATATACTAGCCTAAACACTTCCTGATGACCTTTAGATTGGTGAGGAACCATAGAAAGCTTTAAATCCTTCATTCTTTGCTCTTGAAACCCCTTTTGAGTGAGAAGTGAATTCTCAAGGGAGAAACCTCAGAGAACTTGAGATTGGCAAAGACCCACGACGTATAAAGGACGCTAGAGCTTGAGGAAGCTGTCCTGAGGTCTTTTGAGTTATCCCTGAGGTAAGAGACTCAAGTTTCTCCGTTTAATTTTGATTCTGGGGAGTTTTGTGAATAGTGACCCATATTAGTTGGGGCTAGAATTAGCCCAGGGTCCTGTTGAGAGATGTGTTCAGAGCGATGAATAGATGAAGGAATAGCTTTCAGTTTTTGATTCTGATGACTTTGAATCTTGGCTCTGTATATGCCTGTGTGACTTGTGTAGAGTCACTGGTTGATGGTTCTCTAATAGGCTAGAGCCTTGATTGTGTTGTGCTGAGCCTAAGTGGCTAGTTGAACGAGACTTTGAGTGGAACTCAATCCGTTCTAGTGATAATTGAGGTTAAGGCTGAGGAAATTGTGCCTTGTGTGTTTGAGTATTGAGTCCAGATGACTCAGAGGCTTGGCATTCAGCCTTGAGGGACCTTGTATGGTCTGTGAGAAGCCTAGTGCAGGCTTGTTCTGATTGAACCCTAAGATAAGGGAATTTTGCTATGTTATGATCTGTGATTGAATGCTTGTAGCTTGGTTTTGATATGAGATTGCATGTGCCTTGATTAGGCTTTGATTCTGAGACTGTTGGTTGCGGGAGCCACAGACCTGGGAAGGAACTGCTGACTGAGACCTTACCAGGTAAGTTCAGTGTCCCTGGGGATGAATTCCCATCTTGTGTGCCACACCACACTCCGGGGAAGTGGTGGTCATTTCATGATGCATGCATTGGTAGTTGCATTCTCATAATGATATATGTATGCATCTGTGCTTGATTTGTGCTGTGATATGACTGTGATAGATCTGTTGGCCAATAGATAGATATGGACCTCCCTAGGAGATGATGGTTTCCTCCTAGCATGGCTGGCTCTTGGTTGAGGTAGCTCCCAGGGGATTGATTCCCACAGGCCAGGGGATTAGAAGTTGAGGTAGCTCCTTCTATTCTTAGAGGTACCATATGTTGTGCATCCATGCGAAAGGTTAGCACCCAATGGGATGGCACAGGTGTGAGTTCCGGACTCTCACTGATATAGGATTCGAGGTAGCTCCGCCAGACGTTGAGGCAGCTCCGCCATGTTTGTATGCTATGCTTATGTTGTTATGAGGGCCAGAGGGCCAGGCCAGTGGGCCAATTACTTGTGATTGCCTGATGTATGTGTTATGGAAGTGGGCTAGGGTGGAGGAGATGTCTCCATGGACCCTGAGCTTACTGAGATTTGTTATCTCATCCCGTGTGGGGATTTATGCTTTTCAGGTGACTCTTCCGGACGAAGAGAGCAGTCTCAGGGCAGGAGGCCCGAGTAGAGACGTTTCTGCTTGACTGATAGCAGCAGATGGAGCTTGTAGGCTCATTTTTGATTATTTTGTTTATATGTTGTACCCTTGAGAAGGGATGGTGTGTGTGTACACCAGATGATGCTTGTATAGTTCTGTATACCCTCTGTGAGTACTGATATTCTTTTGATATCACACGATGTGGTGTGAATTGTGATGTATATGCTTGTACAGAACTATTTATGATATGTATATGGGACCTTTTCTCCTGAGTATAGATGTTGTATTTTGATAATCTGCCTAAGTTTTGTTATCTGTCTTCATGGTTTATATTATGAGAAACTGGATCAGCAGGGGTGTGTCAAATGTACCTTGTGTGTGAATTTTATGTGTTTGATTTTATTCCATACATAATGTATCAAGAAAAATGATTCTGTGCTTCCGCTAAGTTTTATAAACTATGTTTTATGCACTAATCTGATATTATTAATGATAACACGTCGGAGGCCTACGGGGTGTTACACCAACTACGTACCAAAATTGATCAATTGCTGTGTAAGCAATATAACTCATTAATAAAAATATCAGTTGAAAATGATAACAGTGCTTTTAATCAAAAGTGAATTCCCTAGGACAGAGTACAAGTGTAGCCAGACAAAAACATCGAAAACTTCAATCATGAATGTCCCTTCATGTAACAAGTAGGTATAGATGCATGTGGAAGCAACACCATCATCTATAGAATTTATAGAAAGCCATCAAGTCATCTAACAAGACATGCAAAAAAAAATTTTTGGTCAATTTTGCATTCATTAAAGGAACTCACTATAACTCCAAGACCAGTCCTTCGTATAAATAGATACAACAATTGTCCAATAACACTGAAGGTCTTGCCACTTAATCTTGAAACATCAAGCTTTTGCAGTGCATTGAAGAAAACAAGACACAACAATGGTTGAGGCAAAGTAAATTCATATTAAAACTCAAAAATAATAACTAATAATTAATAAATCTGTCCAACATAGAAATAAAGAAAATATTTGAAAGCAACTTGCTGAGATATAAAATAGTCTCCGTATATCACCACTACTAGAAAACTTGTTACTGGTTTGGAACTGACCCAAGAGACAAGTTTTGTTTTTGTTGAAAGAGCAGAAGAAACAAGTAAGATGGAGTTATGATAAAGAGAAGTGGAAATGTGATACAAATGGTGGTGTAACACTCTGTATTTTTCGCTAGCCTTTGCAGCTTCAACCTGTGTTGTGGCAGCATTACCAAACTCGTCAACCTTATGAACTAACGATTCAAACTCCTCCCTTGAGATTGTAATTGTTGCACCAGGTTCAGAAGGTGATGAATGAGAAGGACTAGTTCTCATAGATTTTTTTTTATCAGCAAAGATAGATTATATATATAAAAGAAAACCAGTACGAGAAGTACTGGCATGGATACAAAACCGCCGAATCAACACAGAACTTTAAAGGATTTAGACCAAAGCCAATGAAGTTCTGATAGATTCGCGGGAACAGAAACAAAAGACACAAGTACATCTGGATTAGCCCATCCCCCTAGATACAAAAAACTCTTTTAAATTGCTAGACCAGTAATAGAAAGGTGTATCAAAACCATCCTCTAAGTTCCTCAGCCAGGACCAACAGAAAAAAGTGGCATCTTCCAAGAGTTTGTGGCCATTAAAGGAGACATTATGGAAAAGAATCTGATTTCTATGATTCCAAGTACACCATGTTAAAGCTGACCACCAAGTTAGCCACCTAGATAAAGCTTT
>PYAF01003911.1:299210-339697 GCA_007407185.1 Glycine tomentella | reverse complement strand
GATAAACAGCCTTTGATCCATGCTATCCATTTAGAGGTGAAACCCATCCTCTTCAACATGTACAAAATGAACTCCCAATTTACAGAGTCATATGCTTTTTGAAAATCAGCCTTAAAAATCAGGCATCCCTTAGTTCTCATAGATAAGACCTTAATCTGATCAAGAGCACTTCCCTCTACTGCATTAGCTGCTTCCACTTATTCCACCGATACTTTAAGCCTTGTTTCTGCATCTTCTAACACAAGTTTAGTGACTTCAGCTTCCATCTTCAATTTTGCAGTATCATTCTTCATATCTTCTATTTCCCTCCTTGCATTTTCCGTTTCAGAAAACAACTGTTTCAATGTCAAGATCATTTCCTCTGACGCACCTCTAGCTTTCGATTCTCCTGCCAAGCAGGCTTCAAGTTCAACCTCTCTTTTCTATACAATCTAAAGTTCATGCGTTAACCTAGATGTATTTTGTATTTCATAAATTAGTTCACTTAAGGGTTTGAATACGGGTGTCAATGGTCAATGCATCAGCATCTCCCTAACTAACCTTTCTATCTCATCTTTTTGATAATGAGGGTACTTATAAGGTCTAATGTTAGGAATTTTATTACCTTGCTGCAGAGTAATTGTATGATCCTTCTCCCTATGAGGAGGCAGCCCTTGGGGCTCCTTAAAAACCCCTTCAAACAGCCCCAGTACTTGTTCCACTTCATTAAGTACTAATTCTGCCATTTTTTTCTGCTGTGCAGTTTTAACTACCAACATGAATCTATGCTCATCCTTTCCCATGCCCCCCCTTGATCAGTTTTAAACTAATAACAGATTTAAGCAATTCAGGTTTAGCGTTTAGCACAATCTTTTTATTCTGGACCTTAACAGCCAAAGTCAACTTATCAAAATTAGCCATCACCTCTCCCAACCCAGCCAACCACTCCACTCCTAAAATCACATCAGCCCCTCCTAATTCAAACAAGTAAGAATTATGCACCACATGTAATCCTTATAACTCCATTTGTAATGAATTACACACTCCTTGGCAGATTTTTTTGTGTCCATCTCCTACCTCCACATCATAAGTTTTGGTATGAGTGACTTCCAATTCTAATTCTTGCACTAACTTCATAGACATAAAATTATGAGTTGCCCCACAATCAATCAACACTACTTCCTTCCTATCCTTGATGCTTCCCCATAGCTTGAGTGTCCATCTCCTACCTCCACCTCCTATCACAAATTCAGCAAGTAAACTAAGGTATTTACAGCCTAAACCCAAAAACTCTTAGGAAGACCTTTCTCAAAATGCAAACACCGAGCCATTTCCATCATTATCTTATTTTTCCTTTCAGTCACTCCATTTTGTTGAGTAGTGTAAGGAACGGTCAATTGATGCTGAATTCCTTCTTGTTCACAGTTTTTTACATTCCCCTACTGTATAGTCAGTCTCATTGTCCGATCTGAGCCTTTTAATTTGACATCCAACCTCATTTTCAACCATAGGCTTGAACTTCTGAAATTCAGCAGCCATTTTTGATTTAGTTAGACAAATTGACAGATTTAGTTGCATTATATCTGCCCTATATCTCTATCTCGGTGTATATACTATTTATTAAGGTGTGAAAATATCATTTGAAAATAACCAATGATACAGTAGGATATTGTATTATATGTATTTTACAGGAGATGTTAATTCCTGTATACAATAAAATGTTTCTATAATAACCAATGATACAGTAACATATTATTAATTAATTCTTGGTTTTTGTTTTAGGTGGTTGGTTTTGAATGAGTGATTCTTGGTTCACGAAACAAAAAGTCATTGATAAGGTCACGGTCGCTGGATTGTGTTGCTATTGATATTGACCATACTTTCAGGTATGTCTGTTGTTTCCTATCTTTTGTGGTTAACACTTCATTTGTTCATATATGACTATTTTCTTTGTCACACCATGCATTGCATTCATAGTTAACTCACGTTTGACACACGGTACTAGTGTTCACATGGACACTTTTTAACAGCATTGACTCTGGTTATAGTAAGAAAATGAGTACTGTGTAGAACATTATCACTTAAAATAGTAGTTAGTGGCAATAAAGAGTTCATGCCTAGTATTTTATATAATTTCTTAAGCATATTGTTGCTGAACCCTACCATTATGGGTTGAATTGATGCTGCTGAAAGTTACATTCTCTTCAGCTATGTTAACTTGTACGTCCTTCCATTTTCTTTCCTAAATTCCAAATAAAAGATATTTGTTATTTAGAAGCCCTTTGAAGATCCAAATTTCTGAGCTCCCTCTAAAGTGGAGTCATTCACTTGTAATTGAGCACTAAATAGCATCAAGGCTCATAATTTCTTGGGGGTTCTAGACCTAACAAGATTTTATTTCTTGAATCTTAATGTCAATAGATATTTAAAGTGTTGTTCAAATTCAAAGACAGCTATTGATTTAGTCATGCAGGAACTTACTCCCATTCAAACTTCAATTTTTTTTTTCTCTCCCCTCATTTTCTTTCCTCTCAAGCAAACAAAGGGTAAGGTTATCGCTTACTTTAACCCTCATCTCAAGTAGTCTGATTTGGACCTTGAACTAGCTACAAATGTGACTAACCCTATTTTATGATATCATTAACTTGTCGGACCTAACACTTGTTTAATTGTCTTAGGATTATTGTTATGCTTTTCTTTGTAACTCCCAGAACCTCATCAAACCATCCATGTTATTTTCATTGCATGTAGATTTTGCCTAGAGTTGTTCTGGAAGCATCACCAGCAGTTCTATTGGGAAAGGAAAAACAAAGGAATAATTGTTATTGCTACAGTAATGACTAAGATGGTTCCTCTCCCACTTGGAACATGGATCACATAATTAAGTTCTCTTCAATTTGAAGCATACCATTACTATTTTTCACCTTCATCTATGAGACAAGTTTGTTCTTGATAACTAAACTCTATTAGCATATAACATTGCCCTGGGGAAAAACATTGTAAATTCAGTCTTCATGTTTCTGTGAGACAAATGTATTCATTTTGTATTTGGCCACTAGTAATAGATATAGTGCTTTCTTCTTTTGCAAGCGCAAGCATTGCAGTTTGTAAAACAGCTTGGAGATGCACTGCACTCTATAAGCTCAGAGAAAATTAGTGGGCAGCAGCTGCAGTTGGTCTATGTTATAGGTCCACCTTCTGAGAAGCTGCAAGAGCATGATTTTGGTCCTAAAGATCTTGAGACTTTAAGTGAAGCTGTGGATGGATTCTCGTTAATAACATATGATTTCTCTAGTCCTCATAATCCTGGTCCTAATGCACCTTTGAAATGGATTCAAATTGTTCTACAACTGCTTCTCGGTACCTCCGGCAATAGAGCCCAAAGCCTTGCCCCCAAGATACTTCTCGGCATCAACTTCTATGGAAATGATTTCTCCCTTTCAAGGGGTAATTCCTTTGTTTCTTGTCTTCCTAATCCTTTACATGTTCGCAAAGAATTGTTTCTGTACATAAATTTTGATTCACTAATCCTGACCCCACGTTGGAGAATCCCCAAAACAATTGTAACCTGAATTCGAACTTGTTTTACCACGAGAACTTCTCTGTATAAAATTAGGAATGTAACAGCCTCTTTTAGTAGAAGAAATGTTTAGGTCTGCATGAAACTCCAAAACCTTGCAATAAATAAAAGGGATTTTGAAATGAAATGTATTCACGGGAAAGCAAAAGATGCTGGTGTATGGGTTTGGGATATTACTAAAAACTATTTTGGTTTCTGGCTCCTTCAAAAGAGAATTCAGACTTTTTTTTTAATAAATTAGATTATACACAAGCTAATCCCTCACCTCCCTCACTTTCCTTGGAAGAGGAACAGATACATGGTGAAACAGAAAAATGGGCACACAAGTGGTGCAGTATTGACCCAAACACACCGCTTGAACCTGGACATGCTCATGTTTGGCATGAAAGGTAATTGTCCAGAAAATTAGATTAAGAGTTTGAGCTTTAATTTCATGCTTTATTATATCTTTACCAATTCTATTTTTGCCCCGTTTGTCAACCTTGCTTGCTTGCTTTTACGCTGCATTCAGAAGTCAGAACAATTTCTACCTGTACTCAACTAACTGTTTCTTGGCTGCTAGGTTCTTCATGATGCATTCTTTAAATATCAGACAAAGCCAAAGCTGACATCGTTTGGTGGAACTATATGATGAACGAAAAGAATTTGAGGTATAGTTCATTTGTAATTACAATCACAATATTTGAAATATTGCACAATCAATTGGCTGAGTTAATGTCAACAAAGAATGTTCGATAGTGTCCATGTACTGATCTCTATATATAGAAGTTAACAACCTATCTGTTACTAGAAGATCAATAAGCTCATTCAGTGGTATGTATTAAGTTGAGGAAATTGTTAGATTTGTGCTGTAAATCTATTTTTCAGTTGCAACATTTTGTTCAGTAGGTTATTGCTATTATTTATTTACTGGGTCGAGTTAAAGGCAATCAATTTGAAGTTTAAATCTAGAAACATATTAGTTGTTATGTAGTTGTTGGCAGTATTGCTTAAGTAGCTGGTGGATGGTGCTATTAGGGAAATCTGCCTTCTTGAGTACCAGGTTGTTGATATGTTTTCTTTTAACTACTTAGATTAACAAAATACCTTCAATTTTCATTTTTTAATCCAGAGTTGAATAAGTTATCACTTAAGTTGGGTTTTATGTTTCCCTTAATCTAGTTAAGCGTCAAGATTATAAGCACCTACAAAAAGTTATAACTCGGTTTTCATTATTTTATATAATGTTGTTCAGGTAAAGTTGAGGGAGATGAAACCTTTCATGCAATCACATGAATTAAAAGAAGCTCTTGGTATGCCTGAGGGTGCTCCTCCACCATGGCTTATTAATATGCAGGTAATATAAGTGTCTTGGGGGCATGTATGTTGTATTCTTCTGGTGTTGGCCTTGAATGCTCCCATTCCCGCTGGACCTATCTATTTCTGCAATTGATGATACAAAGTTGATATAGTCCAAGACATCATCAGAAAATTGTTTATATTCAACCCCTATAACATTGAATAATTCAAAAGTGTTCTTTTCTGCCTCTTTCATGGACTCGTGCTCATGAAGAGTCAAAGTCTCTGTCTGTGTAATCTCAGTGTGTGTAGTTGTGTTATTTACTCTTTTCATTTGTATTCAAGTCCATCAAAACATGATAGAAAAAAAAATGAGAGAAATTTCAAGTTATTAATAAAATTAGCTTTAGCTTTTTATCAAGCCATTTTTCATATATCCAAAAACATTGCCTATTATCATTGTTTCTATTTCTCTTCTTTTCACTCTTCAAAGTTATTCTTGAGGTAGTTTAAGTTCTAAAGGTGATTTCATGTTTTTTATTTTGCAGAAAAAATGGGGTCCCCGGAAGTTATCCATTCATCAAATTGTCATGTTCCACTAAGGGAGGATTGTTGTTAGCTTTATTGTATGACATTTCTTTCACATGTTATTGTCTGCAAGGAGCTTTCATTGTTTTGGGGAGGAATACTTTTACACAGTATATTTTAGATTATTTGAATAAATAAACTTAGTTTCTCCTGTCCAATGCAGTTTTGCATTGGAAAAATCATGCATCAAACAAACAGGCCATAAGCTTGTAACATGATGACATAGACTGAATTATTTTGAGCATGGTTTATTATTTTGAGCATGGTGTATCAATTCAAGGAAATGTTATATGAAAATATCAAGCATTTGTTATTTTTTATTCATGTCTTAGATTTCGCATCTCATCATTTCGTATGACAGTGTATTTTAACATTAAACGAAGTTGCTAGATGGTTATGAATAGTAAAATCGTGAAAAAAAAAATCAAAAAAATAAACAATCTAAGACGGTTCCGCCGTAAGCCGTCTTGGTATGGTCACCTTTCTAAGACGGTTGCCTAGCCACCCGTCTTAGAAACCCCTAAAAAATTAAAAAAAAAAAAAAGAAAATAAAAGGATTCAAAGACGGTCTATCCTAAACCCGTCTTTGTATCTTGCCTTTCTAAGACGGTTCCTCGGGCACCCGTCTTGGAAACCCCCCAAAAAAAATTAAAAAAATTAAAAAAATAAAAAAAGGATTCAAAGACGGTTTGTCCTAAACCCGTCTTTGTATCTTGCCTTTCTAAGACGGTTCCTCGGGCACCCCTCTTGGAAACCCCCCAAAAAAAATAAAAAAAAAAGATTCAAAGACGGTCTGTCCTAAACCCGTCTTTCTATGTTGCCTTTCTAAGACGGGTTACTCATAGACCGTCTTTGAAACCCCCCAAAAAAAATTTAAAAAATAAAATAAAAGGATTCAAAGACGATCTGTCCTAAACCCGTCTTTGTATCTTGCCTTTCTAAGACGGTTCCCAGGGCACCCGTCTTAGAAACCCCCAGCCCAAAAAAAAAAAAAGAAAATAAAAGCATTCAAAGACGGTCTTTGGACCGTCTTAGAAAGTCTGCACTTTCAAAGACGTGCGTATCAAAGACGGGTGTAGAACCGTCTTAGAAAGCCTCCCAGAACCGTCTTTAAATCCCCTTTATGTAGTAGTGATTTAAATTATATACTTAATTATATGTGATGGTGGCAACCAAGTGATAAGCCCAGGCCCGCAATTATTTTCGTTGGAGCTACCATGCATGGCCACAAACCATGTCTATTTAAAAATGGTGTAACCTGTAATATAGCTTTCATAAATGATAAATGGATTCAGCTAATATGTGGACAAACATTAGCATTTAAGATCGGGACTGCAATTCATCATATTATACTTTATTCTTAGTGACATAACAGATGTTGAATGTCCCATGAAGGTGCGAAGTGAATAACCAGGCTGCATAGTATTTATATATTCAGTTAAATCAGAATATTAAAACCAGAAATGCACACAATTCATCAACTTCTAGACAAGGGCAAACAAAGTTACAAACCATCCAAGACAGCGATCATTAACATCCAAGCAAATATATGGTCACAATCTTGAAGTCAAAATACATTAAATGGAAAAAAAATCATAGCTAGATATAGCTCCATAGCAGAGATGTTAATCCTGGAGCCTAATGTTCCTACCAGTTATTCTAACTTATAAATAATAATCATTGTGTTACTTATTTAAAAGTAGTATTCGAGTTACAAACCTAGAAGGAAGCATATAATGCAGGTAGAAAGGAGTGGTCCAACTTGTCAAGAATTTCATTCTCTGCGCAAGCTCTATGCACCTGTCAGTCATATGTGTCTGTATAAAACATCTTAATCGTGTGATTACAATTTGTTTCACACAAGACAATTAATTATGCTATCAGTACAAGCAATTGTGAAACAGGGAAATGCAATAGAGAAATAGGGATAAAGAAAACCTGCCAGTAAACCATTTTTGAGAAGACCAACTTGAATAATAATCTGAAATATAAGACTACAAATACTCAACATGAGAAATTCATGCTTAGTTCATAACTAATTATAACAGCAAAACAAATATAACTTAATTGCCTCCCATGTAAAAAATATAAAACATAAAATAAAAGGAAAAGATACACCCACACTAGGTCAGTAGCTGGCTAAAGCCCAATTTGACACTATCAATACTGAAGCTATTAGCTATTACATTAGGAAGGAAATATATGTTTGGTTAGTCCCCAAAATTTCTTCCTCTAATCATTGTTTGACTCAAAAAATCATTATACAAGTTACAAAATTCACATATGAAATTTGTTGATAACAATTAGTAAAGGCAAAAGCAAATTAATTAGCAATAGTATAAGTAGTTTGTTAATTTGTTAGAGGGGTTAACTATAGGAGGATGTAAGGGAAGGGGTACAAACTATGCATTAAGCATATAACTTTAATTATGCTTTGTTGAAATTTTTGTTTAGAACCATTTTGCACATCTTATGCTTATATAATACCCATACTTTACTGGTATTGATGCTGACCACAAAAAAGTGGCAGCAGTCAAACACTCACAACTAGATGTGACTATAGAGTTGCCAAAGCATGTTCTTGAACACCAGGGGCAGACTTACTCAGCAGCTTGGTGGGGGCCTGGGTCCCCCAAAAATAAAAAAATCCTGTGTTGAGAAGCGGATGATGATGATATCATTGATATGAGTAATGAGACAATTTGAATTGGGCCCCCCATACTCAAAATACTGGGTCCGCCACTGTTGAGCACGGTCATCACCCTCCACTTTGGCCAAAGGAAGACTTTCCTTCTCCTGCAAACCAAACATCAATGGATTGGCTAAATTCTTCATGAGTATTCATCAACCGATCCAAACCGATGCAAACCACGGTGACCGAACCGAAAAACAGAAAACTGAAATAACCGAAAACCGAAAAACTGAAAATCGAAAAAAAATCCAAAATTTTCACTAGATTGGATCGATTTTCGGATTGGCCGGTGAAAACCGATCCAATCCAAACCGATCCAATTGTAAACCATACCTTACCCTTTATCTACTTGGGCCTATTCCCTATCATAGCCCAAAAATCAAAAATTCAATACGTTGGTCCTTATTTTGTCCAATGAATGTGTTTGTCTAATGAAAATTAGAAAATAATGTTTGTTTTTGTGCAATGAATGTGTTTGTTTATGTTAGATACTCCTTATTTTGATAAAAATAAGTCTCATAAGTTTTGTTTATAGACTTTTAAAAAAAACGAAAACCGATCCAATCCAAACCGAAAAAAATTGGATTGGATTGGATCAAATTTGAAAAAAATTTCAAACCGAATAATGGATGATCAAATGACCAAACCGAAGGAATTGGATCAGATGATTTTTTGCTTCAAAATCGATCCAATCCAGAGCGCGAACACCCTTACCCCCCATACTCAAAATACTGGGTCCGCCACTGTTGAGCACGGTCATCACCCTCCACTTTGGCCAAAGGAAGACTTTCCTTCTCCTGCAAACCAAACATCAATGGATTGGCTAAATTCTTCACGAGTGTACCAAAAGGAAAAAATTAAGGATATAGGCATACATGTGTACCAAAAAAATGTACAGAAATTGATGTACAAAATAGTATCGAATACAAAGGGGCAATTTTTATTTACAAATACAGTTAGTAACCTATGAATAAGTTAGACAAAATATGAGTACAGCTTACATGCTCTCTTAACAATCTTAACTACTCTTCAATATTAATTTCACAAGTGAAAATTATAATGTAGAAGATAACACATTCACTGGATATTCCTTGCACTAGAAACAATAAGATGACAAAGGATATGGAGTGCATCTTGGACACTGGACATCATAGTCATAGCATAAGCATCATCCACTTCGGTAACTAATTGTTGGCATAGAAATTGCAATGCCTCTAAGTAAACTGACACGTAAGTCATAAAGGAAAAATGTTTAACTCGAGCAATAGAATTTCCCTCCTTCAAGAAAGAAAAAGGAAAAAAGAAGGATGGAGAACATTTATTGGGCACATTCATGTTGAGCATTATAGCTTTGATTGTGAAGATAATCTTGTTCCTAGCTCCTCGTCTACAACATAAATGAACTCTTAAGTATTCAAGTATTGGGATCTAGAAACCCTATACATTAAAAAAGACCAAGTTTTAATTTGTGATGCATTAAAAGCAAAAGCAATAGCTAGAATTCTGAAAGAACAATCCCAAAGTCAGAAATTACTTAGGTCCATGAACAAGAAGTGCAAGATCCTTTGTCATCTTTCCCAATTCAACTGTTCCAATGCAAGCTGCTTCCAGTTTCTCTGTCAAGTCCAACGATCTAGCATTTCCATCCAACAAGGCACATGCAAAAATTAGGGTGTGTTTGATCAGAGAATTGAAGAGAAATTGAGAATTGAGCTTTGTTCTTTGTGAAAGGAGAAATCCTCTGTGAAGGAAAACCCTTAGAGGAGAGTTACTTTCCTATTGTTGTTATTTTGCAATCAAGAAATGCAATATTTCTTTTCTTTCTTCTATTTTCCAATATGTCTTCCTAACAAATTGGTCCAGCCTACCAGCTAGATCCAACCAGATTGAAGAAACCCCATATCCAAATTTTGGGAGAAAAAATGGACAATTCATAAGGTTTTTGAAGTAAGGGACCAGCAAACTATCTAAGCTCAAGCGAATGTTGAGGCAATTGGTGAAGACACAAGAAACAAAACTAGAACCCAGCAATGACCAAAATGGAGTTCAACATTAAATGCAGTCCCAAAAAAGAGTAACCACAAATCATATGATATCTTTTAGAGCTTTTTGCCTTTCAACAAGCTACTACTTTTAGCCATAGTTATCAATCCCAGATAGCGGAGCGGCCGCCCTCAAAACTGGGATAGCGGATAGCGGGATGACCGCTATTCTAATATTTTTATATATGTATTAAAAAATTTATAATATAAATATATAAGCTGAAAAAGAGAAATATAACTAAAAAATCATGCATTAATTATCATTAATAATAAAAACTCTTAAGCAAAATATAAAGTAGAATAGTGGATGTCAATAAAAGTCAAAGAAACAATTCTACAAAGTAAGTCTTGAACCCTCTAAAGCCAAATATAACTAAAGTTCTAGAAATTAAAATTCAAAATAGACAAACACAAATTAAAATTCAAAATAAACAAAGAAAATAAATAACCTGGTATTAAGAAAGGAAAAAAACAAAAATAAAAAACTAAGAGGGAAAAACAGAATATCAAACCTAGCTTAGAAAAAAAAAGAATTAAAAAGAAAAAAAAGAAACAAAAATTTGAATTTTTTATATTTTTTTAAATATGAATGGAAGTGGGTGAAAGCTAATGGAAGTGGGTGAAAGCTGTCATGCACTCCACATGCACTTTCCTCTCTCTCCCTCTACTCTAGCCTCCAGCCGTGTTGTTAAGATCGCGAGCCGGATCGTGTAATCGGACGATCCCACGATTTTTTCCGAGCCAACCGATCCAGATCGCATGTAAGATCGCCGCCGGGTAGGATCGGTGTAAGATCGCGATCTTAATCGCAAAATCGTGTGATCGTCGATCCCCCCCGATCCTGGTTCGCGCTCATTAAAAGACTAGGGTTCACTTTCGAAAGGGAAAAAGGCAAACCTGCATCCTGCGACCTGCGACCTGCGACCTCCGCTGCATAACGCCATCGCCGGTGACAGGCGACCTCCCCCCTACTACGCGCGACTAGGTAGGTTCTCCCTTTCCGTTCTACTCTTGGCCTCTTGCTTCTCCTTTCTTTTCTCACTTCTCCCTTCTCCCTTTCTCTTCTCCATTTCCCTTTCTCTTTTGACTTTCTACATGATTTTATTAATGCATAGTGATTTATTCTGCCTTTAGTGATTTGTCATTCAATAATCTCTCTGGTATCATTCCTCCGAAAATTGGACAGCTGCAGAACCTTGTGTCTCTGTATGTACAATTTGATGTATTTTGTGCTTAATGTATTGTTTTGACATAAATGACAGAGGACGAAGAACTTTGGTGTTGAGGTGGTCACCGAAGAAAGAAACGGCGTAGAAGAGAAGTAAACGTAGAGAGAAGAAAAAAGAGTAATATATGCTAGGGTTAACTTATTTGGGCCAAATTTGCTTTCTGTACCCCTTTTTTTTTCTTTCTGCAATTTCATATTATATTTTTTAAATGGGCTTTTGAATTTTAATTTAGATAATTTCTATTTACAGTCTTTCCATACCCACTTTTTTCTTTCTGCAGTTTCATAGTAGGATCTCGATCCGATCTTACGATCCTCAATTTACGATTTTCAATCTCCCCTCCCAATCCTACGTAAAATCTCGATCTTAACAACCTTGGCCTCCAGGACAGGAGTCCAAGCTCAGTCCCGCACTCCACAGGCCGGCACTCCCACTTCCCATCTCCCACTCTCCCTCCACGGCTCCACGGCAGAATTGTTTTTAGCATGGGCTAAAATTATTGGCTAGCTCCGCCACTGCTATGTAGCGTGGCCGCCTCCCGCCCCATGTTCTCTCTGACACAAACCCATTCCTACACCTTCTCCTCCGCCGAAGAAGTCGCGGCCGAGCAGCGACGACGGAAGCATCGTCTGTGCATCGAGCCTCCCCTGAATCGTGGCCGCAACAACCGCTCCGCTACCCCCCCTGTCGCGGGCGCAACAACCGCTACACTTAAACGCACCGCTCCTCTACCCACTGTAGCGGCACATAACCGCTCCACTCCACTACAATCGCGGTGGCGATGCCCGCTATCGATAACTATGCTTTTAGCTTATGAGAAAAACATCAAAATAACTTCTTTTAGGTTTTTGCTTGTTTCTTCTAAAAACAACTTATATAATTAAACCTATTTTCGATAAATAAAATAACTTGATTTTTAAAAGCACAAATGGGTCCTGTTTTAGGGCTTTTTTTGAAGAAGCTCCATTTTTATCTAATGAGAAAAGCACTAAACATATTTATTTAGATTTTTGCTTTTGTTTTGAAAACCTTGTCTAATTATTGTAAATTTTTTAGACATTATTTTTATATTAAAAAACAATTTTCCTTTAAAAAAAACACAAACAACAGCACCTTAATCCACTCAAGCTTCCTTCAGTATATGTATGGATTCTAGCATAAAGAAAAACTAACCATGTGGCTTTCAATTGCAATAGTTACCTATGTGCAAGACCTCGCGACCAGGCAAAAATTGAAGCAATACTGTTTGCGCTGGTTTCACCTCCCTTATGATGAACTCGATACTGACGGGTAATAGTGCCATGGGCTGCCTCTGCTTCAATGGTTTTTCCATTTGGGCAAACCTACACCAAACTTAGCTTCTTGAACATCCATGCTAGAGATGTGACCAAAGGAACAACAAAAAGAAACAAATAAAGGGCATTATAAAGAGAAACACAACAAAGGGTTAGAAAAGCAATACCAGTACTGACGTCATCAAGTCGAGAAAACCAAATCCTGTTCAACAGAAATTATTATTAGGAATTTCTAGAAACTGTGCCACCGCCTTGGGGTCGTCGCCGACTTGGAGCTTGGCCTACTTGGGGTCGTCACCACCGCCTTCACCGTCCTTTGGCTTGGTCTTGGGCCTTGCACCCACAATTGCGTCCCAGTTAGAGGCCAAATCGGGGCCGCCGTCGTCGAGCATGACTCGAAGAACCCACGATTCTACGCGTCGAAGAAGACGAAGAAAGCGCAAAGTGAACGACGTCGTTGGGATCGATAGAGGAGAGGAGGGAGGGGCTGACGTCCACAAAGGGGAGGGGAAGGGGTTTGGGGTTTTTGAAAACCAGGGAGACTGTGAGCACACTGTGGGTATGAATAAAAAAGACCCACTCAATCAAGAAGGTTTTTGGGTTTTTATAGAACCCACTTTGACTATCCACTTTCAAATACAGTTTTTATAAAAATTGTTTTTGAAAATAACCTTTTAAGACAGTTTCGTAATAACCAACTTTAAAAAGTTATAATTATTTACAAAAATGTTACAGATATTCAAATGAAGACGGTTTTTCGACAACCGTCTTAAAACACGCATCATAAAAAATTGTTATTGTAGTAGTGAAAAAATAGTCTCAATCTATATGAATTGAAAATCATCATCAGTCAATGTCGGACAACAAACATCATGGATGATATCAGTAAAAAATAGTTTTGGCCAACATCGGCTAAAAGAAACTCTAACCAATTTCGGCCAAAAATAAATATGATCGACATCAGATGAAAAAATTATGACCGACTTCGGTCGATAAACTGCCTCAACTGACATTAGCCTAAAAATATCATCGACCAACATTGATCGTAAAAACCTAGGTTGTTGACGGTAAAAAAAATCATGGTCAACATTGGTCGAAAACTATCATCAAATTCTTTAATTATTAAGTTGGATTAATTTTGACTCATTAAGTATTGATTTGAGAATCCATTGAATTTGAAAATTAATGGATAGATCATTAACCATCCATTTATTTAAATGGATGGATTGGATCCATCGTTTAATTTTTTTTTTAATTGGATGGATTTACTTATGGATGAATTGTGGATAAATGGATTCATTTATCACCTCTACGCATAGTGAATCCTTTAATAAAATCTCATATTCTTCTTATCCGTATAAATTAAATATAAGCATAAGAGATTTAGAATAACTTACACATCTTATTAACTAATTGAGCAAGATTCTCTTAATAAACTCGTAATTTATGAATACAGTTAAGATGTACTATCACACAATCCAATCACAATCACCATGAATGTGATTTAATTATAGTCTATAAATAGAATGTTTATAATTGACTTTGTTACACTAGATTATTATCTAGGAGTATTCATAAACCAATTCAATTCAATGTTGATAAAAAATACCAATCTATATAACATTGTGATTTTTATAATATTTGATTAATTATTTTAATTAAATTGTAAGAATAATTAAATTTAATTTAAGTATCTATAATTAATTTATTAATTATGAGATATGTAGAGTAGATACTTAATTACTCTCATCTTTTTGCCGCATGAAATCACTAAAAAAGTCATCACTATCCACTAAAGAATCTGACATACAAATTAGACAGCAAAAGGACCCAAAAAGTTATTAAAAGTAAAAGTGAAAAATCAATGAGGAATCATATCTAAGTTTTGAAAACGACGAAACCCATAAAACCCACTTTAGAGCTAATTTTAAAGAGTTGATAAATATATTTTTCCTTTGTTGTTTTTAATCTCAAAAAATGCATTATGGTCTGAAAACGTTATATCTTATCATTTTTGCCCTCGCTTATAATTGTGGATTGTCCTTTGACTAACTTGTATACAATGAAAACCACAAAAAGTGTACAAATAACATATCACATGATCATCATGAAAAGCTTTTGGCTTCTCTATTCGGTTTAAGAGAAGTGTTAATAATATATTCTTTTTAATATTATTAATTAAAACTGGTTAAAAATTACAGAATTAAAAAGAAAAAAATACTCAAAACAAAAAATAAAAATCATAAAAATTTATAATTATTAATAAATGTTAGTTAATAATAAAAAAATATATTCAAAAGAATATAATAAAAAAATATACTAACATTTTTGTCTTCAACAAGTCAATTGAGTAAAAATCCATACTGTGTAGGAATCATGTATCACAACATGCATTTGCAGTATGCATTTATCCATGGTAGAATTTAGAGGTAGGTAGAACAGTTATTATTTACCAAAACAAAAAGCAGGCAATTACGTTAGGGGTGCACGTGTGAGCATGTTGGATGCTGGGGATGAACATAGAAGTAAAATAAGATACCACGTGGATGGCAGCGAGAGTTGATAACTTTTTAAGGTTAGGTATGATTGTTAGGGCCTAGTGTAAACATAATTTTCGAAATGTTGGACGCTTGTTTAATTATAGCGTATTGGATATTGGATTTCATTCTTACTAAAACAAGTTCTAGTAAATGGATGACCATATATAAAAGAGTAAAGAGAAAATAAAAATTACCTTGTTTACTCTAAAATATAAGTCATGTTCATTTAAAATAAAATCATTAGCTCAGCACAATTTATATTTTTGTAATTATCGAAATAATGAATAAAGAAAAGATCGTCCAATCCTAACAGAATTAGTTCGAGTTCATGGATTACTTATATCCGTGAACTCTTCAAAAAAAAAACTTCAATGTTGCAGACACTTAATTGTTTTTAATATATAGAACTCATACACTTGAACATTATTACTGCCATTTTGAATTTTTTTTTTCTGAATGACAGGAACCCAACCCACCATAAAAATCACGAGGAAAAGCACTAGAAGCTACATCTGTCGTTACAATATTAAACAAAGAAAGAGGAACAAAATAAAAAAACTTTCAACTGACTATCAAGAGATAGACCAAAATTAGCTAGCTTATTGGCCACTTGATTCCCTTCATGCAACGTGTTCGACCTAATGATATTTTGTATTACTAAGAGCAATGTATAATTTCTTCGGCTATTATGATATCCACTCCCCTGTTTAGCCAAGTACAATCCCCTACCTTTTTTCTAAAATTAAATTACTTAAATAGCCTTCCTCCTTCAAACCTTCTTCTCTCTCTCGCATACTCTCTTTCTCATCACAACAAAACACTCTCCATTTTTTCATAGTAACAACACACTCTCTTCTCATTCTCACACTCCCTTCATCCATTTGATCTCTTGCTCTAATCTCCCTTTCTTCCTTCCTTGCTTAGTCTCTTGCTTAACTGTTATGATTTTTCCATCCTCCAAACTTCAAGTTACTGCAGTGGTGTGCCTCTAAGAGGTGTTCAAACTGAAGGACCAATATCAATTATATGTTTTCTCCACTTTAATTGTTTCACTATTATACAACTTTCCTTTATATTATATTTTTAATGGTCCTACTGTTCTTCTTGAATTTCTTTAGACATTTTTATTAACATTTTGAAAAGTACTTTCCAGAAAAAAAAAATATTTTAAAACATTCTAAAAAGTACTTTCCGTTACACAAAATAGCATTTCAAAAAGTATTTTTTGAAATGTTAAAAATAAATTTGTGTTCTGCAAAGTAATTTCTGGGTTATTAAAATTAAAACATTGTTTTGGAAAAGCACATTCTGTAATAATGATTTTGTGTGTGAGTGTGTGTATATATATATGTGGTAATAAAAAATAAAAATGGCAGTGTAATTAGAAGAAAAGGAGCGTGGGTATAGCAAAAACCAAAATTTTTGGGGTTTTTTATATCTTTTTTTTATTAAACTCTTGAGCCTTGCATCAGATTGATAGACTGCAACAACAAAAAACTGTTTTTCTTTGGTAGTCCACCCTGTTTGTCCTAATTTTTTTTATCGGTGATTTATATAGGTTGTTTTGGAATGATCCAAAGAAATAGAAAAACAATGACCCCAAAAAAAAGAGATGGGTTTTTGGTGCATCGGTGACTTATATAGGTGAGATAACTAATAACAAAATTCCAAGGGAAGAAGAAGCCAATGTTTCAAACTGCATTATTTTATTCTCGACAAAAGCTTTTTCACAAATACAAAAGATGTAAGTTTTGAATCGAGGAATAAATTGATTTTGTGAAGACTATGTACATCGAATTAACTTATGCAGTTTTTTTCATAATAAAAAATGGGAAAATGAAAAGAAAAAAAAAAAAGTATATGGCAATCATTGAGTAATTGTTACGACCAACGCTCTTTTCTAACTTAGCTTAAGCAATCCTTGTAGATTTCTTTCTCATGGTTTAGATGTTTGGGGCAATAAAATTGAGATATAATAATTTGGTCTAAATAAAGCCAACCCCTCATTTTCCCTTTCCCTTGGCCCACAACTCAACGCGAGGATATAGATTATAGGGAAAAATATTTTTTTAGTTCTTATATTTTATTTAATTTTGTCAATATATTTTATAAAAAAAAATTGTTTTTAGTTCCTTCTCAATGATGTTGACATCATTTCCTATATAACAAATAGATTATACTGTCTATTTATCACGTGAATTTATAAAAATAATGTTCAAGAAACAAATAAAATTTTAAAAAGACATAAAGAACAAATTTGCAACAACTATTGAAGAATGACAACGAAAATCAAGACAAAAATAGAGTTATTGAAAGTTATGGTATGATGTATTTGGGAAAGACATATTTATAACTTCATTTTCAAAAGATAAACAATTGTCCACAATATTTTAATCAATTTAAAAAAAATAATGCACTCTATTTGTCACGCCAGATAGAAGTTAATACCATTCGTTAAAATTCTGTTAAGAGAGATTAAAAACAAATTTTATATAAAATATAAAAACTAAATTAAATGATATAAAACTTCGATAACTACAAACAAAATTTCACAAAAATGTAAAGACTAAAAAATATATTTTGTCCTATATTTTTAGATCCAATCCTCAGAAGAAGCACAATAGAAACATTAAGTGGCTCTCAATGTCAAGAACCAAAACCGTTTAGATCAAACATATATAGCACTGCATGTAATATAAAAAAAATCCTAAATATCCAAAGCACCTCACATGCAAGGAGTGAGAATGGTACCAACTTGTGGTACCCATATCTATCTTCAACATAATGTGACATCTAACTAACCCAAACCAATGCACTTAAATTAATCACATTAATTCACCACGACTTCTGTCTCTCATATATATCTCTTCTCTCTCTTAAAATGAAAATAGCATCTCACAACCAAATACATTACGTTAGACTCGTATCATTGGTAGGTCAAAACGGAGGCACCAAACCATCCATTTCAAACTGGCTTGTGCTTGAACTTGAACGTACCATCAAAATTCATTCTAGAGAATCAAGATTTTATTTGGATATGCAGATACGGTTCCAATTCTTCAACCTCATTGGGCTTAAAATTAATAAATGCTAACTTATAATTTCCCTCTGAAACGGCTCTGCTGGTCCTACCAACGTACATGTTTAATGCTACCTCCATTTCATTATTATACTCGCACTATATTTTGATTTAATTGGTTTTAAACTGTACTTTCCCTACCAACATGACCGGTTATAAGTTCTACATCATAATTAACCTGTAATGATTTTTATTGTTTTTCTAATAAACAAATAACCTATAGAAGCTTTTCTAAGGACACTCAAAACCATAGCTGCTTCAAAGTACAAAACGGCTTTCTTTTAATTTGATGCATTACACTACTTAAAAGGTTCTCTTCTATTGAGTAATTCACAAATACAAATTAATAAAAACAGAGGGACGAGCTAGTTTCGTGGTTGGGGGAGGGACATAAGGATTGAAGTGATAAAAAATTGTGGATTTAAATTTTTCCATTAACATAACATATATAATATTATTACTAATTATTAATATTTGTCAAAAAAAAAAATTACGAACAACAAAAAAATATTTTTTTTTCAGAGAAAAGCATTTGTATATTGGTTTTGCAAGAACCACAAATACTGGTAAGTGGGGAGAAGGCAGGGGCACGCTTTAATTTTTTAATGCTCCTAATTTAAAAAAATTGAATTTCCTAAATCAAAGTGTGACGGTGACAACAGGCAATTTGGCACTTTCCTACACTTTTCTTTCTTATAGTTTCGTTTCCTTCAATCATGTTAATCCTTGGATTTTAATGAATGCTACTGAATATCCTTAACTATGGTCTGTTTTAAAAATTGAATTATTTGTTTGGTTGGATTTGCATTCCTACTTAATATTGGATGGAAATGCCTTTAGATTTAGAAAAAAAAAAAAAAAAACCTTTTTCATTGCTAACATTTTCATTAATATTCTTATATTCTGTGCTTTTAATTTTAACTATATCACCTACTCAATAACTCACAATTTGATTAGAAAAACTTTTTCATTTCTGACATTTTCATTAATATTCTTATATATATTCTGTCCTTTTAATTTTAACTATATCACCTACTCAATAACTCAATTTGTGTGTGATGATTTTCCGTTAAAAATTACAACTCCTTTGTTATTATTTATAAGATTTAAATTTAAAATGATATTTATTCTTTTTTATAACATTCAATCTATAATATTCTTGCATTAATTATTTTTTAGATTAGAAGCACATCTCATTAAGAGAAGAAAGATAATGTATAATCAAATCATTAGACAATATAAAAATATTAATGATAAGAATAGTTTTAAGAAAATTTATAAATATAAGACAAATTTATTATTATCAATTAAATTAATATTTTTTTAATCTTGACTAATTAAATAATTAAATCTTATATATAAGAACCGAGATATAATATTTTACTAAATTGAGAGTATGGTTTGAGGGACCAGAAAGATGGGGCTTTGGTTTGCCATTGCCGCTATTGACCATTTACCCTTTTGGTTAATGTGTCTATTTGATTTCTCAAACCCCATTTTAACGGTAATTAATGTCTAAGTTACTAATTCAAACCTCAAAAATTTGTTCCAGCATCAATGTGAGTACTACGTCTCAACTTGTTTCCTTCGTTATTAGGCAGGATTTGAGCGTCATTATTTTCAAGGGCTTGTTTGGTCTATAAGTTATCTAAAATGGTATTGGTATTTGGGGAGATAAGCTATGTCCAAGCCATGTTTTAAGGCCTTAAATAAGGCATAAGAACATGCATCTACTCTGTTATACTTTAGTTAGAACTTATTAGAATATTTACAATTCCTCAAAAACATATCTTAATATTTTTTTTGTTTTTTAAATAAGGCCCAGTTTAAATAAACATTTCAATAACTATTAATGACAAAAAGATAAAGGAGCAGGGCGGACGCAGCAGGTTGAGATCTAGGAGGCCTTGGCCCCCTGAAATTTTTAATATATATATATATATATATATATATATATACTAATTATTTTTATTTAAATTTTAATTGTTTAAATAATATCATTTAAGTACAACATAAAAATTTAAGTTTTATTTATTTTTTCTATTTTTAAACAAAATATTTTATTTCTGCAGTATTTATTATAGAGATAATTGTTTTTTTTTCTTATTCTAGATAAAATATTTGAGTATCATATATTTTTCTTTCTAATAGTTAACATGTTATTGTTATTTTTAAAAGTTATAAATAATTTATTTGTAATCAAATAATTTTAATATTAGCATTCTCTTTATATTGATTTGAGAATTAAAAGTTATTTATTAATATTTGTTAATGAGGCAAATTTATAATTATTACTTTTTATATATTATGTTTGTTTTATCGTCTCATCTTTGTTCTTCTTATTAATATTTGAGAGGTTTCATGTGTTTTCCGGTCTCAGGTACAAGAGTTTGTATACGTGTGTCATGTAAATCTAAGAAAACATATTATATATCAAGTTATGTCAAAGGTCTATCATAAAGTTAATTGGCACCATATTTTCTTTATTGTATTTTTCAATTATTTGAAAACAAATTATTCTTTAATGTCAGTTGGCTACTATTTGTTGTAAAATATAATTTAGTGAACAACATAATTTTTTTTATTTTAGTATTCTTTTAACATAATAACATTTTTCATAAAAAAAAAATGTTTAACATAGATACTAATTTCTACTATAAATTTATTAATGTTGTTGGTGACATGTGAAATTGGTGATTGTCATTTGTAATTTTGATCTTTTTAAAAGGAATTTATTTTATCTTTTATTTAAATATATTCTCTATTTTATGTTCTTAGATGAATTTAAAAAACACATAATTATGAATACATAAGAGTATGAATTCTAATGCTATTTAATATATATATATATATATATATATATATATATTTATGGGATCAATTTTAATTTCAATATTAATTTATCCCCCAGTTGTTAAATCCTGGATCCGCGCCCCTGTAAAGGAGTAAAATGAATCTAAAAGTTAAAGTAGACTTATATACTTTAAACATTTAAAAAAGTTCTCTCATTATTTTTTCCATTAAATGGAATGTATAAATTCATCTAAACAGAACCTAAAATAAATTGAATGATTTAGGTTTCTCATATATTAAATGCATTAATTCAATTTTTATTTAATAGTTTATAAAATAATTAAGGGGGTAGAAGATAACTAACAAGACCCTTATTTTTTTTCTACTTGAAATGCAAATACCTACACGAAGGAAGTAATTTCTAGCTCAGCAATACTGTGTTCTGGATCCTCTACCTCTTGCTTGAACTTGCATACTTCAATGCAAATTACAACTCATGCTATATTAATATTAAGGGGCTTTCTTGATTGTTCATATGTTGGCGCACACAACTATTAATTGAAAAGCAAAATATGTTGGTTAACGAGTCTCAAACATTAAGTAATTAAAGCATGGTCGTGTTAATTTGATGAGCTGTGGATGAAAATGTAGTTCTAGCTATATTTATCACTTATAGAAAATAAAGGTTAAGTTGTGGGTTTAATTTTAATCCATACACCGACAAATATAGCAATTGATTCTTGTCTATTAGATGAAAGGAGGAGGAAGGAACTAAGTGATAATAATCAAATGGTATCTTGCAGCATACCCCACTGGTGGGTTAACCGAAAATTAGGGTAAAGCTAATGGTGGGCCCAAATTTCTCAAACAGTATCCAACATAAGATCATGGTCACACATCCCTTATGAAAATGAAACATACAAATTAACTATAAGAAAGTGAAATATCTAGTGTTAGGGCATATGGGCGTTTGTTCGGTTAACCTCAAAATTAATTTAACCCCCAATTGGATTTGATCCCTTTATCTTATTTCTATTCATTAATTAAATTGTTATTTTATTTTAGGTTTTCAAAACCGAAAAGTTTTCCTTGCAAGTTCTAAGCATGTGACGTGATTCATCACTATCAAATAACTCCTTTATTCTTCTTTTAATATAATACTAATAATTTTGAAAGAAAAGGGAATTAAGAAACACAACAGTGATGCAGCTTCTTCTAAAGCTTCGGAAGGGTCCTCTTGGAGCTAGCTCCACCAAATTCTCCGACAAAGAAAATCACATGGTATAGTGCAATCCGTACGTACATGTTTGTCTGGACTTGATTTGAGAATAATGTAAAATCCTTGCCCATCTTGTTGGGAGAAATTTAAATTGTCAGAAAATATAAACAAATAAAAACCTAGTTTGGTATAACAGGAGGAACTTTTCGTTTTTTTTTTTAGAGAAGCAACGATTTTTTTTTTATTAAAGGCGTGATGACGATGATACATATGGTCGTGATAAGAGAATGATATAGTGCAATGGGTTCACAAAGCTTCTTCTCTTTCATTTCACATATACAGCATTTTTTTTCTTTTTTTTTATATTTTAATTTCCACCATAATATTTTCTCACATTTATTCTTCATATATATTTATACTTTATTTTAGTTTGTTTTTTCTATGAAAAAAATCAGACTGTACATGTGGGGCAAAAGGGTAGCTCATCCATGTTAACAAATCATTTGAACACACATGCTATAGAAAAGAATATTGAATTCAATTGATTGCAGTAACGAGAACAACAACAGCAGTAGCAGCACTAACTCTAATTGAAAAACAGCTCTGCTGCTTATATAGCAGTTTTCACATATTGATAAAAGCCACTAACTCTAATAACAGAAAGTTAGTTATCTAACAACACTTTAAAACTTTGAATTATCCTTAACACTCCTCCTTAATTCAAAGTTGCATTTACATATATAATTCCAATTGAATCTCTCAACTCTCTAAACCTTTCTAACTTCAAAGCTTTAGTAAAAATGTCTGCCAACTATAGTTCTGTTCTGCAGTGCTCTAGCTGCAACTTCTCATTGCTGACTTGCTCTCTTATAAAATGAAATCTTGTTTCTATGTGCTTGCTCCTACCATGAGATGCTGGATGCCTTGCTAAATCAATGGCAGATTTGTTATCCACCAGCAACTTCACTTTGCTTTTACCTTTGACTTGTAATTCTGTCATCAAGGCATCTAGCCAAACAGCTTGACATGTAGTTTCTGAGGCTGCAATGTACTCTACTTCACAGGAAGATAGTGCTACAACAGGTTCCTTGATGGAGGTCCATGAAATTGGTGCTCTTCCAAGGAAGAAAATGTATCCTGCTGTGCTTTTCCTGTCACACTTGTCTCCGCACCAATCTAAATCAGAATATCCAACTAAATTTGGTTATGAATCAGCTTCTCCTTTTGGAAACAGAATTCCAAAATCCGTTGTACCTTGCACATATCTCAGTATCCTCTTTGCAGCTATCAAATGGGACTGCTTTTGCTCTTGCATGAATCTACTAATCAACCCAACACTGAAGTTTAGATCAGGCCTTGTATTACACAAATATCTCAGACATCCTACTATCTTTCTGTAATAAGTAGGATCAACCAGGTCTTCATTTTTATCATTCTTCAAGATAAGTCCAACTTCAGCTGGTGTTCCTGCAGGATTGCTTTGCTGCATGTTGAATCTTTTCAAAAGATCTTTTGCATATTTGGATTGATGCATCACTGTACCATATTGAGTCGCTTTAAACTCAATCCCCAGAAAGTAAGTGAGTAGTCCAAGGTCACTCATCTCAAATTCATTCATCATTTGACCTTTGAACATGATAATAGCATCCTTATTGCTGCCAGTAATCAAGAGATCATCAACATATAAACAGACTATCAATTTTTCTGTTTTCTCACTGTTTTTCCAGCATTTCACATAGACTCCATGTTCTGAGGTGCATTTCTCAAACCCAATTTGGGACAAGAAACTATCAATTCTCCTGTTCCAAGCTCTTGGAGCTTGTTTAAGCCCATAGAGTGCTTTCTTAAGCTTGTATACCATACTCTCTTTGCCTCTGACCTCAAATCCCTGTGGTTGATGCACATAAACTTCTTCTTCTAAGGGACCATTCAGAAAAGCAGACTTCACATCAAGTTGATGCATGGACCAGTTAGCATTGGTTGCAATGGCTACTACCAATCTCACAATTTCAATCCTAGCCACTGGTGCATATATCTCACCATAATCAATTCCTGCTTTCTGTAAGAAGCCTTTTGCTACTAATCTGGCCTTATGCTTCACTACTTCTCCCTTAGGATTAACCTTCACTTTGTAGATCCATTTCAGTGCTATAGGCTTCTTGTGCTGAGGAGAATCTACCAATTCCCAGGTCTGATTCCTCTCAATAGAGTTGATCTCCTCCTTCATGGCTTTTAACCATTTCTCATTTGTCACTGCCTTTTCAAATTCAACAGGTTCAGCTTCTGCTATAAGTGCAAAATGCACTAATTCACCATCTGAGTTTACTGCAGAATCTTGAAACAACTCATAGTCTCTCAAATGGGATGGCAATTGACTTATCCTTGCTGTTCTTCTCACAGTTTGGTCAGTTAGTGCAGCTGAGGTTTCTTCTTCTAAGAATATCCTAGACTGAGCCTCTTCAGAGGTTGTTCCCCAATTCCAGCTTCTACTTTCATCACATATCACATCTCTACTTATGGTAACATGACCATTCTCTGGATTATACAGTTTATAACCTCCAGTTGGATGATAGCCCAGCAAGATGTGTTGAGTGCCTTTATCATCTAACTTTCTTCTTAGCTGATCAGGAACATGTTAGTAACAAATTGAACCAAATACCCTCAAGTGAGTCACATCTGGCTTCAATCCAGTCCAGGCTTCTTCTGGTGTCATACCTTCAAGCCTCTTAGTAGGTGATCTATTCAAGATATAAGCTGCTGTTGATACAGCTTCTCCCCATAAGTAGCTTGGCAGGTTTTTTCCTTTTAACATACACCTTCCTTTTGTCAAACTTCCACTCTTTCTTGTTGCTGGAGTTTATTTTCTGAGGGGTTTGATATGTTGTTTTTCCTTTGTTGAATTCATTTCCTTCAGCTGTCACCTGTTCTTGGTTCTTCGTGGTGGAATTTTACTTGTTTCCTTTCCATGGTGCTTTCCCTTTCCCTCTATAATTGGATCTTGCATGAAGTGCCTCTTCTTGATGGGATCTTCTCTCATTGATCCTCATCTCATGTGCCTCAAGAGAATGCTGCAGTTCTTCAATTTGCATTGTTTCTAGATCCTTTGACTACTCAATTGCAACAGCTACATGATCAAATCGTGATGGCAATGTTCTCAATATTTTGTCTACCACTTGTTGATCTGAAATAGTCTCCTTGCAGGCCCTCATTGCATTTACCAGTTCTTGAATTCTGTCAAAGTAATCTGCTATGGATTCTTTGTCCTCCATGGTGAGAAGTTCATATTGCCTTCTCAATGTCTACAACTTGATTTTCTTGTTCTTCTCTCCATCACCATATGTTTTCACTAGAATATCCCATGCTTCCTTTGACGTAGAGGCTTTTGAGATTTTGTTGAATATCTTCGAATTCACACATTGGTAGATGAGGAACCGTGCCCTGCTATCAAGTTTCTGATTGTGTTTGAAGATCTGTTTCTGCTCATCAGAGGCATTCCTGCTTGGTTCTGTGAAGCCACTTGTCACTACTTCTGCCACTTCTTGGAAGCCAAAGATAGCCATCATCTTGATCCGCCAATTATCAAATAGTTTTCCATCAAAGACTGGAAGAGGTCCTTGAACGAAACTGTTGTAGCCTGCCATTTCTGCACCCTGTTCCTTTCTTGGTTGTTCTTCTATCCAAAAACACTCACTCAGCCACCACACCTCACAAGAAAATGATGGAGAAGGGGACCCAATACACAAGACTTGGAGGAAAATAGAAAATATCTCTCAAGAATCTCTCAAGAACACAATCAAAGTTCTCAAACTAACATTCCTCACAGGTTTTGGATCTCATAGCTCTTGATACCATGTTAACAAATCATTTGAACACACATGCTACAGAAAAGTATATTGAATTCAATTGATTGCAGTAACAAGAACAACAACAGCAGTAGCAGCACTAACTCTAATTGAATAACAGCTCTGCTGCTTATATAGCAGTTTTCACATATTGATAAAAGCCACTAACTCTAATAACAGAAAATTAGTTATCTAACAGCACTTTAAAACTTTGAGTTATCCTTAACAATCCACACAATTAAGAGTTATCTTTCCCTTTTAGGCAGAAAGAAAAAAGTGTTTGTAATTTGCTTCCAGACGTCCATTGAAGCAAATCCACCATGACACATTGCAGACATGCTTTTCCCCTTGATGCATTGAAAGTTGTGAAACTTTCAAGCAAAACACACACCGATGCTTGTCTAGAACCGAACGTTGAAAATATAACTGATATTTTTAGTTTAGAAAAAGAATAATCTAATTTATCCTTTAAGAATTTGTTATTTGTTTAAAATTTTTAGGAAATTATTTAATTTAAAAGATTATGAAATTGTTTAGAATATTTTGATTTATTTTCTCTTATAAGATTAAGATGTTATGTCTAAAATAAAATAAAAATAATATAAAAAATCATTTAAATTTGACAAGAGTCACCACCCTAAATGAGAAGGAATTATATGAATAAAGAATTTACAAACATAAAAACTTATAAGAAATATGAAGATTGTTGAAAATTAATTTATAAATTTTTATTGGTGAAAATCATGTACCCAATAAAATTTCAAAAGCATTATATTGGATCATCAAGAAATCTTAAAGAAATAATGTGTATCTGTTTTTATTATAGCCATGATTTATCTTTATTCATCTAACCTTTAGTCTTTCCTTAAGAGTTTTAGTCTTCCTCCATCAAATCACTCATTAGAAGGTATTCTATCTAGATGGAAAAGAAAAAAACTGAAATTTGGTTTTTTCCTATTAGGGACCTATATATAGTATTTTTCTTTATTGTTGGATAAGTAAACTCCCATTAAACCTAATAGGCCCAACACTGGTATCCACTCATTTATCTCATATTTACTTAAGAATCTATTTGGGCATATTTAATTGATTACTTTAATTTATTCAATATATATTAAATAGCATAATATAATTATTAATACAATATGTAGCACATAATAATGTCATAAAATTTAATTTCCTAACAGTCTCCCACTTTGGCTACATATTGACCTAAGATAATTATATCATATATCCTTAATGTGCAACTATATGCTATTTGTCCTCAGATTCCTCCTCAGATACAATCTGGTTCATCTCCTATATTAATATGAGATCATGGCGGCTGTTGTCACTATTAGGTGTAACTCAACCTTCCATAGTCATCACACCAATATATTCAACACCATAGATCAAGTATGGATGAGTGGCATGAAAATTACATGCGATGTGATCTTTACCATGCCTATTTCCAACTGGTCCTTCTTTAGTCCTTATGAGATCAATCCTTAATTTTCTGCATACACAAAGCAGAAAGACAAAAACAAAAATTACACATTCAAAGGGAAAATAACATCAAAATCTTTATTCTGCAGAAAACAAGCATCTAAATGTTTTTACATAGAACAACAACATAAAGAACTCTCACTAAACCATGTTGTTATTGTTAACACTTTGGCAAGGGTACCAATTTTTCCAAGTAATATCAAAACGGTAAGTCTGAGTGTCGAGTCCACAGAGACTTTGACTGTACTCAAAGTTTGTATATTTCTAATTTTAAGCGGACAATGAATTAAATTTGATATTTGTCTAATACTAATGCGGAAACATAAAATTCAACATAAATAAAGATAATTAAGCAAAACACATTAAAGAGATAGAATACAAATACTTAGGGGTGAGTTGTCGGTTGATGTAGAATACAGAACATTACCGAAATTACTCTTTGATGCAATGTTTGAGATTTTTCACCATTTAATGTTATTCCAAGTATTACCTTCATCCGCCAAACTACCCCAACCATAATCTCTCATGTGAAAGAGCCTAAATTACCTAATTTCACTCCTAATCCCTTAAGAGCTACATCAAATAATTTGCATTAAGAGTAAAGATGCATACTTTAGGCTAAATAATACCATTCTATCCCTAGATATGGATTACATAGATGTTTTTTTTCATATTCTTAGGATGTAAACATTTCCCAATAGATAAATCCTATAACATACATGTGCATGGGTGATCAAACCATAAACAAGACAATAAACTCAAAAAAGAGACAATAATATCAAAATAACATTAAATAGATAGTGAGAATCATTACATCAAGAGTATTTGGTTGTTAAGCTCCCAACAATGGATGGTTTAGTCTCCCATTGTCATGAGAGGCTTACAAATACAAAAAGGAAGCAAGAGGAATGGTAGAAAATGGAGGAAGAAGGTCCCCAAGTGAGTGCGGTTTCTCTCTATTTCATGTCCTAGCTCTTGTTTCTGTCTCCCCTTCCTTTTGCACAATGTTTCCCCCTTTTTATTCTTCAAAACACGCATTGTCATATTTTTTAAGAATTGACCGCGCACTAAGCCTGCATGTGCGCGCTAAGCCTGCATGCATGTGTGTGTTAAGCCTGCATATGCGCACTAAGCTAGCATGCATGTGCACGCTTAGCCGTCAGATGCATGCTTAGCCTGCATGCATGTGTGCGCTGAGCCTACATGTGTACATTGAGTGCGCTACTCTAGATCTTCAATCCATCTTCCATGTCTCTGTTGTATTATTTTCTGCAAAAATACAACCAACACACTATAAATCAACTAATTTTAGCATCTACTTTATAAAAACTCAGAAAAAGCTAAATTCCTACGTATTACTCACAAAAGAAGCGTTAAAAGAGGGGAAAAAGATAATTGTTATGTGATTTACATGCAAAATTTACGTATATATGGCAATTATCAAACTCCCCCAAATTTAAAGTTTTGTTTATCCTCAAACAAAAGTAAGCAAATGATAAACTAAGTTAGATCAATGGCAATGTCAATGATGTAACCAAATCACAACAACTAAGAAAATTGCATACTTCCAAAACAATTTTAATATCCAATCCTCAAGTTCACACTAACTATGGTTTTATGATGGAATCATGCAAAGAATGCACTTAAATAGTGAAAAGGTTAGCAAGAATGACAGCTATCAAAGAAATATCAACATATGTTTCACTCCTCACAAGGCTAGTGTTTCACTCTAGCACACAAGTGTTTTAGTCATGTATGTTTCATTTGATACAATTGAAATCACAATTCTTAGCTTTGCACATCATCTCATTCAATGCAATCACGTACACACAACATGGATCACAAAGGACTTTATTAGGTTTGTAACGTGGCTGGGCTACAAAGAAATCATGGCTTTTCTTAGAATTCAAACAATCAAGTTCTAGGAGAGCATTCACTCATTCCTTACTTGCTTCAGAGGAACCACTTTTTCTTGTTCTCCCAACCTTATTTAACTTTGCCACTATCAGCAACACACAGAGGTTTTCTTAACTTTGGTTTACTTTACTTCTTTTTTCTTTAATACCAAAGGTCCACTGTAATTCTTGTCCTCTGCGTGCTTCTTACCCATATCCCTACACAAAAGTTTTCTCAAAGACATTCCCCAAAATTTGGAACAAATTTGTCTTGATCCATAAATGATGCTCTCCTATAACCTAAGGTAAGGTGAACATAGTTCCATATGCTTTTTAGTTCAAGGTTCAAGAACAAGATTCAATCTCAGTTTAGGCTTAAGAGGGGTACAAAAGGTCCAACATTCATTATCAATAGGGTTAACTTTTTGGCCAAGTGGCTAAAATTGAATTAACAATAAGGCCTTGATCATATCCACATCATATATGCACTCAAACAGTTCAAGACTACTTATGCAAAACCAGAAAGCAATATTAATAGTTCTCTCACATTTAAGATGCACACAACTCACACGGTATCGTGAAGCATAAAGTCTCCATTTCACAAGATTTTTTGTCATGCAAGCTAACCGACCCACTCATGCACATTCAATTCATAAAACCATCAATCAACAACAATGTGTGCTCACTCAAGAATTGTAAATTCACAACATTAACAAGATGCAAAATCTCAATAATGCAATAGATTAAACCAAACATGCCCAAAACGTATCACCAAAATAACTATCTATCATGCAAAATTAAATAAATTGTAAACTGCAAAAATAAAATGTCTAAAGTGTACAAAAATAAATGATAAGTCCAGAAAAAGATGGCCTCAATCCTGGGTCAGCCATGGGTCCCATGCTCCCTGAGTAGTTGGACCCTCATCATTCTCTAGAAGCCATTTGCAAAAAAGGAAACACAATGAAAAGATAAAAGAAAAGGGAAGAAACAATTCATTCAAACATGAAAAGAAATAAAATGTAATTGTGCAGGAAGGGGTCATGCACTAAGCACCCTCAAAAATAAAATAGGCACAAATGAAAGGTGGACTTAGCGCAAATGTGTGCGCTGAGCCCAATTGGCATAAAATTTGGACAATGCTTTAATTGTGGGCAAAAAATTAAAAATAATATAATTTAAATAAATAATTAGGAAAAGGGTGTAAAATGGGGAATATTTGGCAAAATGGTGCAACCAAATACGCCCATTTGGGGCGTGTTTAAACACGCCCAAATGGGGCGTATTTGGTGTGGTGGCGACACGTGGCAGGCCAAATAAGGGGCTTAGGGTTTTCGCGATATTTTCGTAAATTACGGAAAGTCATAACTTTTGACTGGGACGTCCGATTGATGCGAAACCGGTGGCCACGCGCTCAGAATTGAGAGGAGAAGGTCTGGGCAAGTGCCTTCTCCTCTCAATTTTGAGCACGTGGCCACCGGTTTCGCATCAATAGGACATCCCAGTCAAAAGTTATGACTTTCCGTAATTTATGAAAATATCGCGAAAACCCTAAGCCCCTTATTTGGCCTGCCACGTGTCGCCACCACACCAAATACGCCCCATTTGGGCGTGTTTAAACACGCCCCAAATGGGCGTATTTGGTTGCACCATTTTGCCAAATATTCCCCATTTTACACCTTTTTCCTAATTATTTATTTAAATTATATTATTTTTAATTTTTTGCCTTTAATTGTGCTTAGCGTGCAAGGCGCGCTTAGCCTAGGTGTCAACACAAAGTCAAAGATGGCACACCCTCGTGCTAAACCCAAAGAAGAATTTTTTTTTTTTAGTTTTTTTTAAAGTACACGCTAAACCTGAGCCTACGCGCTAAGCCCAATTCGTGAATTAAAGTTCCTGAGAGTTATTTGGGTTTAGCGCGCAAGTACGGCTTAGCGAGAATTGCAGGTGAAATTTTTTCTGCAACTCCTCTTAGCGAGTTGCTCACGCGTGCTAAGCCTGCACTTGCGCGCTTAGCCCAGATACCAAAATAACATATGCGTGTTGAGCGCACAACAAAAATCAACAAACATATCAACCAACACATATTAACATAGTCACAAAAGAGAAGAAAAAGGGTAGAAATATTGCGTTTCCTCCCAGTAAGTGCTTCTTTAACATCACTAGCTTGACGGGTCAAATGTCTTCAAGGTGGCATGAAGGTCACATAGAACAGATCTTCCTTGCATTTTCGCTTCTTAGCTAGAGACTCCATGAAAATCATGTATCCATAGAATGACTTCCATATCATTGTAAGTGACATGTTGGTGATCACGAAAAAAATGGCACTCAAGGATTTATCACATGCTTCATGCCTTTCTTCCTTGCCAATCAATTGATGAGGAGAAGTATTGACTTGGAGAGGGCTTGCTTGTTGAGTTTCTACTTATGAGCACTTCTCCATATTGATTGTAAGGGTGTAAAGCTTGTTCCCACCAAGAATTTTCCATGGAGTAAAGATGACAACTATCATTGAAATGCTCTCCTCCACAAAAATACAATTGATAGGTTGTGGGTGACTAACCCTTAATTGCATGATTTTAGGATGCAAATACAATACTTCTAATTGGTTACTAAAAAGTCTTTGTTGTCTGAGCACACTACTCCAAATATCTTCCATGGATCAGGTTCTTCAGAGGTTTCACCCTGCAAGCATAGACTCATAAGAAAAAGGTATTTTTTTTTCTTTTTTTACTTAACACAATTAGTACAATACAACACAAAGAACTAGAAAATAAAAGAATCAGTGCTTAAAATGAGGATATACAAACCACCAAATACAAGGAACAAAGTCCCCGGCAATGGCGCCAAAAACTTGTTAACACTTTGGCAAGCATACCAATTTTTCCAAGTAATACCAAAATGGTAAGTCCGAGTGTCGAGTCCACAGGGACTTTGACTGTACTCAAAGTTTTATATTTCTAATTTTAAGCGGACAATGAATTTAATTTGATATTTATCTAATACTAATGCAGAAACATAAAATTCAACATAAATATAGATAATTAAGCATAACACATTAAAGAGATAGAACACAAACACTTGGGGGTGAATTGTCGGTTGATGCAGAATACAGAACATTATCGAAACTGGTCTTTGATGCAATGTTTGAGATTTTTCACCATTTAACGTTATTCCAAGCATTACCTTCATTCGCCAACCTACCCTAACCATGATCTCTCATGTGAAAGAGCCTAAATTACCTAATTTCAGTCCTAATCCCTTAAGAGCTATATCAAATAATTTGCATTAAGAGTAAATATGCATACTTTAAGCTAAATAATACCATTTCATCCCTAGATATGAATTACCTAGATGTTCTTTTCATATTCTTAGGATGTAAACATTTCCCAATGGATAAGCCCTATAACATACATGTGCATGGGTGATCAAACCATAAACAACACAATAAACTCAGAAAAGAGACAATAATATCAAAATAACATTAAATGGATAGTGATAATCATTACATCAAGAGTGTTTGTTTGCTGAACTCCCAACAATGGATGGTTTAGCCTCCATTTGTCATGAGAGACTTACAAATACAAAAAGGAAGCAAGAGGAATGGAAGAAAATGGAGGAAGAAGGTCCCTAAGTGAGTGGATTTTCTCTCTATTTTGTGCCCTAGCTCTTGTTTCTATCTCCCCCTCTTTTTGCACAATGTGTCCCTTTTTTTTCTTCAAAATGTTCATTGGCATGTTTTTTCATAATTGGTCACGCGCTAAGCCCTCATGTGCGGGCTAAGCCTGCATATGCAAGCTAAGCCAGCATGCATGTGCGTGCTAAGCCGTTAGATGTGCACTTAGCTTGCATGCATGTGTGCACTAAGCCTGCATGTGCACACTGAGCGCGCTACTCCAAATCTTCATTCATGTCTCTATTGTATTATTTTCTACAAAAAAATACAACCAACATACTAGAAATCAACTAATTTTAGCATTTAGTTGATAAAAGCTCAGAAGAAGCTAAATTCCTACGTTTTACTCACAAAAAAAGCTTTAAAAGAGGGAAAATAAGATAATTGCTATGTGATTTACATGTAAAATTTATGTATGCATGACAATCATTAGTCATCAAACAAAATAACACTCATATCAGCAATATGCTCACGAAAGACCTTAGGCACTAAGCCTTTAGTAAGCAGGTCCGCAAACATGAAGTTTGTCCCTTTGTGTTCTATGGAAATCTGACCACTCTGAACTCTTTCTTTAACAATTAGAAACTTTATCGGTATGCTTCAATTTTGAAGAGCTTCTATTATTGTTGAAGTAAAACAGTGTTGACTTGTTGTCACAATAAATCTTTAGTGGTCTTTCAACACCACTTACTATACGCAGCCCTGTGACAAAATTTTGCATTCATACCCCATGATTGGACGCCTCAAAACAAGTTACAAATTTAGTGGTCATAGTAGAGGAAGCTACAAGTGTCTTTTCAACACTTTTCCAAGAAATAACTCCTCTAGCCAACATGTAGACATAATGCGACGTGGATCTTTTACTATATTGGCATCTAGCAAAATAAGAGTCAGTATACCTGATGATCTCTAATTCATTTGACCTCTGATATGTGAGCATGTAATCCTTTGTTCTCTTCAAATAATGCATAAACCTCTTAGTTGTTTTCCAATGATCCATCCTTGGGTTGCTTAAGTATTTGTTCAATACTCCCACTATGAATTCTATTTCAGGACAAGTGAAAACTTGAGCATACATGATAACACGTTGTCGACACGCACCAAAACAATTTTACTAAGCTAATTCTGTAGAATAGGATTAACCTAGGTCGACTCAGAGACACTTATCAATATGGTTTTAGCTTCAATTCACTAATAATAGAGAGGGGGATTTTATCAAACAGTTTGTGTGCGTAAAGAAAACTTGCAAAAACGTAAACTAAAGTTAAAGAACAGTGCAGAAATTAACAAGATTATCAACAAGTGAGTAAAACAGATTAGAGAAGCATCAATCCAATTCACCAAACCAAACAATTCGAATCATCATCATTCTCAGAAATTTATCCTATCGTGAACATTCATTCAATCTCATTAGAAGTTGTTCAATCGAATTAACCCATAATTTAATTGAAACCACAACCCTAATTGAAATATCATCCAATTATTCTGTGATTAATATTCGAAATTAGGCATGAATCCATAACCTAATCCGCTTTCAATCCTAAACGCATTCACAATCATGAAAAACAGAATAGCAATTGAAGAAGAAGATGAACATTCAAGTAGAATTCGAAACACTAAACCAAAACTTCAATTCTCCTTGTGCTTAGGTTGGTTCCTTGGATTGATTGGTGATTTAGTCTTCCATGATGATCATCAATAAAAGCCCCATGAAATGGTTGCACGAAAATGGAAGAATAGAAAAACAAAAATGAAGAATAATGAAGAACAAGGAAAAACAGTAGAGAGAAAATGAGAGCAAGGGTTTTGATCCTAAAAACCTAAAAAAAGGAAATGCAAAACTGTTTTTATTGAAATGTAAAAGTGTGTTCCCCAAGTTTCACTAAAGTCACTAATATATGTAGTGACTGAGTTCTGAAAATAAAATGGATCACAAACTAGCCCAACAATCTAATTATTTGCTATTTACAACCATGTAAGTCAAATTCGCAGCCCAAAATTACAAGTGCAGAGGTGCTAACTTCAAAGCTAAAAATGACCCTCTAAATGACAGAATTGGCCTCGGGCTATCTGTAGCAAACTTGTAGATATTTTAATTATCTTTCCAGGGACTCCTAGAACGCTCTATTCAGAGATCGGTAGCACCCTATAGATCCTGCACAAGTCAGATACGTCAAGTGAGCAAAAATCCGAAAATACGCAACAATTAGCAATTAAGCTCACTTACTTGCCTAGGCCCAAAAACTGAATTAGAATAGGAAAATAAAGGTCCAAGAGAGGTCAAATAAGCTAAGAAGGATAGAAAAATACTCAACTAAAAGCACTCTATCAATACATTAGACTTCCTACAACTGATGCATAGGAAATCTTTTCCATTTCCATTGTCTCAAGTTTATTCTTTGGGCATTGTTCGAGATTAAACTTATCTCCTTTAAATATGGGAGTATCTCTTGATGCACAATCTTTAATGCCAAATCTTTTCAATGTAGCTCTTTTGTGACAACCCTAGAATACCTCAAGAACGATCTCAGAGTATTTGTATTCCTAATACAAAAGAGACGTCACCAAGATCTTTCATCTCAAAATTCTTAGTAAGAAATTTCTTGGTTTCGTGCAATAAGTCTATATCACTGCTGACAAGTACTATATCATCGACATATAAAATCAGGAAGATAAATTTACTCCCACTAAATTTATGGTATACACAATCTTCCACCATGTTCACCTCAAAACCATAAGAGATTATAATTTGATGCAACGTGTGATACCATTGACAAGAAGCTTGTTTGAAACCTTAAATGAATTTCTTTAACTTACAAATCATAGACTTTGGATCTCCAAAAATAAAGTTTTTTGGTTTTGTCATATAAATTGTCTCATCAATGTTTCCATTGAAAAACGTTGTATTAACATCCTTCTGATGTAGCTCTAAGTCAAAATGAGCCACAAGTGCCATAATTATCCTAAAAGAGTCTTTTGAAGAAACCGGAGAGAAAGTCTCTTTATAGTTTATGCCTTCCTTTTGAGTGAAACCCTTAGATACAAGACAAGCCTTATATCTTTTAATATTACCTTTTGAATCTCTTTTGATCTTAAATATACATTTACAACCAATAGGTTTCACACCTTTAGGTAACTCGACAAGATCCCAAACGTCATTGTTTTTCATAGATTTCATCTCATCCTTCATGGCATCAATCCACTTATAAGCATTATAATTGTCTAAGACTTATTGGAAGTTGATTGGGTCATCTTCCTTTAAGCCTAAAATATTATCATGCTCTTGGAGAAAAACAATATAATCAACTAAAATTGAACTTCTCACATCTCTAGTGGATCTTCTTAATGACACTTCTTGAGGTTCTTGAGTTTGTTTCATAGATACTACTGGGGAAATTCAATTGTTGTCTTGTTCTGGAATGATGTCAGGAATAAGAGCCTGATCATTAATTGTTTTTACTAGAGTTGCTCTTGAGTGAAGACAACGTCAGGAATGATGACAACGTTAGGAAAAGAAATAAAATTCACTTCCTCAAAGACAACATTTCTTACTTTATCTTCCCCTTCAAAGTCAACATCCTCAAGGAATCTCATATTTCCGGTTTCAAAAATTGATCTCGTAGTGGGATCGTAAAACTTTAAAGTCCCAAGAGCGTTTAGCATATTAACAAAATAACGACTAATAGTTCTTGAGTCCAACTTTCTTTCATTAGGCTTATAAGGCCTTGCTTCAGCTGGACAACCCCAAAAATGTAAATGCCTTATGCTAGGTTTCTTTCCTGTCCATAGCTCGTAGGGGTTTTGGTTACTGCCTTAGTTGGAACTCTATTAAGGATATAAACTGCAGTCTTTAATGCTTCTCCCTAAAGCAACTCAGGTAAAGAAGAATGACTAATCATGCTTTCTTACCATATCCTTAAAAATCCTATTCCTTCTCTCCGCAACACCATTCATGCTAGGTTTGCCTGACATTGTATATTGCGGGACAACTTCACATTCCTTTAGGAATTTAGCAAAGGGTCTTAGATGTTGTTCTCCTGATCCATCAGATCTACCATAATACTCACCACCACGGCCAGATCTAATAGCCTTAATTTTCTTGCCTAGTTGAAGCTCAACTTTAGCGTTATATTAATTGAACATGTCTAAAGATTGTGACTTCTCATGAATCAAATATAGATAACCATATCTTGAATAATCGTCTATGAAAGTAATAAAATATTGTGGATAATTCCAATAGGCAATAGGGAATGGCCTACAAATATCTGTATGAATTAGTTCTAAGACGTCAGTGGCTCTAATGACACTTACTTTCTTTGTGTTTGTTTGTTTCCCCTTAAGACGTTAAATACAAACTTGAAAACCATTCATATCAAGGGATCCAAGAATTCCATCATCCATAAGCCTCTTAATTCTCAATTTAGAGATGTGACCTAGGCGCTTGTGCCAAAGAGTAGCGAGATTCTCATTTAATTTTCGCTTTGCACCTCACGCACTAGAGTGCGAAATTTCGTTATCAAAAGTAATAGTCTCAAGCATATAAAGATTATCAATTAAAGAACCAATACCAATAACATTTGAATTTAGAGAAATACTAACTTTATTATTTCCAAAGAAACAAAAATAACCATATTTGTCCAAACTAGAAATAGAAATCAAATTCCATCTAAATGAATGTGCAACATAAGTCTCAATCAAATCCAAATAAACACCAGTCTTTAATAATAATCTGAATTTCCAATAGCTTCTACTAAAACTTCCCTGCCATCACCCACAAAGATGTATCTTTCAGCATCATTTGGCCGTCGATTCCACAGGCAACCCTGCATGGACATACTTATGTGAGTAGTAGCACCAAAATCTACCCACCAAGTATCTTTAGGTACAAAAGCTAAATTAACTTCAGAACAAACAAGAGTGAGAGTCTTACCCTTCTTTTCACGTCATGCAACATATTTGGAACATTGTTTCTTCATGTGTCCACTCTTCTTGCAAAAATAGCAAGTAAATTCCTTATCCTGCTTCTTTTGCTTCTTCAGCATGGGTGATTCATCTACAGTGTCCTTAGCTCTCTTCTTTTTTTTATTATGAGATGTTGATGTCAAGTAAGCACTATCAGTATTTTCTCGTTGAAGCCTTTCTTCCTCTTGCACATAGTGAGCAATGAGCTCATTAAGAGTCCATTTATCCTTTTGTGTATTGTAACTCACTAGAAATTGACCATATTGTGCATGAAGAGAAATGAGAACCAAGTGTACAAGCAAATCATCAGATAGCTCTAACTTTAGTGCCTTGAGTTTTCCAGCAAAATTAAACATATCAATAATGTACTCCTTTATGTTTCCCTTTCCATTATACTTCATGGTTATAAGTTTTGCTAATGTGTTACTTGTTTCCTCTTTTTCATTTTTAGCAAAATATTGCTCAATTTCTTTGAGGAACTTTCTAGCATCAGTGCTCTCAATAATAGAGCATCGAAACACTTCTGGAATGGAGCGTTTCATGATCATCAAACTCATCCAGTTAGAGTGCTCCCACTTCTCTATGAAATCCAAATTTGAATGGAGTGGAAGTGGGTTTCTCCATCCTTAGCGCAAAGTCTAGATCCATTCAACCAAGAACAATTTCCACATTTTCTTTCCACAATTTAAAGTTCATCCCGTTCAATATAGGATTTATGTTCACTTGAGCAGCATAATTAACAGTAATAACAAAAATTGTATAGAGAACAAATAAGATAACATATTTAACATTCATGTCATACCAAATGTATAATTAAAACAATATGCATACACATGACATTAACAAACAATCCAAACCAACGTGGGCTCATTTATAAGACACTTAGCACAACATTAACATTTGATCTTTGGACCAAAAATATCAATTTGTAAGTAATATTTTCAACGTAGTAATCAAACATTGACAATAAATCTTGTCAAGCTATAGTCTTACTTTGGGCCGACTACTGCTTATATGAAATTTTTTTTTAATCGTCACATATTTATCTCACACACACACACACACACATTATTTGGCCAAATAATAATCTTCCTTTGGGCTGATGATTATTAGCATAAATAACGAATATACTCATTTTTATACTTCACAATAAGGAATTATCTACAACAGAGGTTATTTTGGCAACAACATTGTTTCAATCAATTTATTATGAAATACAAGACAATTAAAAGTAATAATAGTTAAATAAAACAAACATAAACCAAAAGTTTGTTTTATTTAATTAAATGCCTAAGTTCCTTAATTTTATTGCTCTCAACTTTCTGAATGAGATTATAATAAAATTACTCAAACTTTATTATAATAGATTGAATGTCATTCCTGATAACAAATTATCATTTAATTATTGACAATAATATCTTTTAAGAAAAAATCAGCAAATTGTTTTCTAATAAAATATAGCAGCTAGCATAATTTGGAAGATTATATATGATAACATATGTTGTTATCATCAATTGAAATACAATAAATTAAGAAGCATTCACAATAATTTCTCGATAATTCAATACGATAATGACTCTGATATTAATTGTTGGAAATTAATTTCTAAACCCTTATGGTGAAAACCATCACCCAATAAAACCCTATAAGCATCATATTGGATCATTAAGAAATCTTAAAGAAATAATGTGTACCTGTACCTATTGTAACAGTGATTTATCTTTAATCTTTTAGCCTTTAGCCTTTCCTTATGAGCTTTATAGTCTTCATTAGTCAAATAACTCCTAAGAGGGTATTCTCTTTAGTTGGAAAAGAAAAAAAAATTGAAACTTGATTTTGACTTATTGGGACCATAACCCTATATATAGTATTTTTTTATTGTTGGACCAATAAACTCCCATTAAACTTAATTGGTCAAATACTGGTAACCACTCACTTATCTCATATTTACCTAAGAATCTATTTGATTTATTTAATTAATTATTTTAATTTATCAAATATATATTAAATAACGTAATAGAATAATTAATACAATATGTAGCACATAATAATGTCAGAAAATTTAATTTCCTAACAAAGATGTTCAAGGATTTATAAATTTATCATTAAAACTTGTAATGAAGACGTTTAAAGGTTTATAAGTTTGTCCAAACACTTATAATGATAATATATAAAACATTGATGAAGCTACTCTATATAATATCTCATTATTTTACAAATATCATTCGATAAATAAATATTAAAAAATCACCAAAGACAAAAATAATATTAGTGAGATAGAAATAAGCTACAGGTATTTGATAAGAGAAAAAA
>PYAF01003911.1:260300-274357 GCA_007407185.1 Glycine tomentella | reverse complement strand
AGGTTAAAAATATAAGGATTAATAAAATAAAATTCTTGTAGAAGAATAATAGCTAAAAACACTTTTTTAGTTATTCTAATTTACATAATGGGATGATAATTGATAATTACAAAGTTTATAAAAGAGTTTGTTCATTTTATTTCTTTTTGTTATGATAAATATTTTGGATAAATTTTATTTTGAAAGGATGACTAAAAGAAAAAAATAAATTGTATAAGAAAATATTCTATTAAGGGATTCTACCTCGATTGATTAAGTAGAATGAGTAAATGTTATAAATTTCTTCGATACCATATTCAATTCATATAAATAAAAAAAATTAAAGATAATATTTTGAAACTAAAGATATTTTTCTGAAACTAATTCTTGAAAAGATAAAATATTAGACGAGAAATTCTCAGTTTTCATGTGCAGTAGCAACTAAGAAATCAGAGTTACGTGCCTTGGTGCAGTTGCTAATTCAATTGAATGAAAAATAATTAAGCTGCAACGTAGAATTTACATTTCTTTTGGAACAAACCATGAGCTCATCGTCCTTATCCAATATGTATAAAGATATCGAAAACTATAAATCTATGTTCACCGAACAGAGAAATAGAATATTATGGTCAGTAACTTTCAATAACCATACCTGACGGCTCTAAAGCATCATCAATTAATTCTCTTAATATTGCAAACACAATATGCTTTTGCTAATTCTTTATAAAACACAATGCTTTTGCTAGTGAACAAAATTAAAATTATATAAACAAAAGGTCTATATTATTTTCATTCGTGTCCTTAGCTTAACGCATGCGTATTGGGTGTGCCTCCATAATTATTATATTATATATTGTTTATCTGCAAAAGACAGTACAATCCATGTAGCTAGAAAATTGTCATATATGTTATTGTCAAAAAAACAAATGTCGTATATTTTAATTTATACGATACATATGCTTTAATCTATACTCTTTACGATATTCATAGTTTTGTTTTGAAAAGGATTACTTATTTTGAAAGCTAGAGATAATGCGAGATTATTGCAATAACATAATAACATTTTTACCTTAATGGAATCAATTTTCCTTTTGTAAATTATATATATTCATCAATTTATAGAAAAATTAAAATAATTATGATAATGTAGAATAAAGAGAAGAGAAGGTAACCGATCTTCAGTTTTTGTGCCTAAGTGCCTTTACAGCAGAACTTAACTAAAACAAAAACATACACATCATGCCTATTTTTATTCAAAAGCATGGATTGATATAGATTGATCATAGATGTTAATATAAAATATTGAAAACAAAGCAAATTAAAGTGTGACGTTCTTGACAAGGAAAACATAGTAAAAGTAATTCCAACAAAAATGGCTCCAATTTGACTGGAGAAAGGTTCGTGATCGTATTATGCTTGCCTATGCATGTATTTAGCGAAGGAAAACGTTAAAAAGTGTTTCTTTATACAAAAAAAAAAAAATGAAATATAAACCTAATATTTTTAACAACGTTTTTCATTTTTAAAATTATTTTTTATCTCCCTTACAACTTTTTGTATCCCCATTACTTTCCTACTTTCGTCACTATATTTTATCTTGTTACATCAGTCGACACTATATATTTTACTCTTTTATCCTTTTTATTTCTTAACTACTCAACATGCCATGTACACCTAAAAAGATAAAAAAAAAAAAAAAAAAAACCTTTTTGTTGATTAAAAAATTGTTGCTACCAACCATCTTTTGTGAAATGTTCTTTGTAATGAATTGTTTGTACGATTTTGTAATCACTCCATCCATTTTTCTTGCTAACAAAAAGAATGGTATAATTATAATTTTTTATTTAAAAGTCCGTATAAATTTATTGTTTACATTAATTATAGTTGAAAAAAATATAAATTTACAAGACTAAAATAAAAAAAATATTTCACACGACAAAAATTAAAAAACACAAACTTTCATAATTAAAAATAAATTAAATATCTTACATGATCAAAATAAAATAAAAAACACAAATTTACCTAAATCAAACATATATTTAAATATTTTTTTAACACCAATTACATTATTGAGTGCACAACTAATTCTTAAACACACCCTCAGTCAACCCCACCAATTCATTATTCATTCCCCTACCCTTTTTACATCATTTACCAATTTTTATTTTTTTCACTCAAAGACAATCGTTTTTCTCGTTGACCCAAAAAGAATCACTTGGTGGTAGATTCCAAATCCATATACAACTGCTTTCAATTAGACATGGCAACTTGACCCGCACCCGTGGGCATCCGTCTGAACCCGCCCCGATATCAACGGGAAAAAACCGAGTTGACCGGTTTCGGGTTCGGGTTCGGTTTTTCCCCGCCTGTGAATTCGGGGGCGAGGGCGGTTTTGGTAATGCTGATAACCGCCCCGCCTCCGCCCCCGCCCCCGCCATACTATATTTAATTATTTACAAAAATATTTTTATATATTTGGAATACCTTGAGATAAATGCTTAATTTTATTCAAGAATTAAGAGTATAACTAATTTTATTTTCCAACAATAAACATCTAATGTTGAAATTTTATTATAATTACATACATTTGAGACTTAACGCGATTAAATTTTATGTTATGATTGTTGTTTAAAATTATTTTTTCAATAATAATTTTTAAATATTCGGGGGCGGGGCGGGGGCGGAGAAAACCGACCCCCGTCGGGGGCGGGGGCGAGGGCAATTTTTTTAGCCCCGCCGGTTTTGGGAGCAGGGGCGGGGGTGGTTTTGAGGGGCGGGGGCGGCGGTGGTATAAGTAAAAACCGCCCCCGCCCCGCCCCGTTGCCATGTCTACTTTCAATTTTTTAATGAAAAAGATTAAGATCCAAATTATGTCATTTACTAGTGGGACCCAGTGGTCAAAAACCTGCTAGCATCCAATCCCATGCTTAAAATACGTAACCCACTATCCTTCATTAACAGAACACAACACACAACACAATAATAATACTAATAATTTCTCTCAAATTTCTCTCTGCATTCAAATTCGTGGCCTTACTTTTTCCACTTACACTCACTCACGCACGAGCTTCAAAACCAAAACCAAACTCTGGTCCAACCTCTCCAAACTTTTATGCCATTCATGACTCATAACATCATAGAAAAAGAAGAACTACTCACGAACCGCGACCACCACCGACAATAAAAGGACAACAACGTTAAAGTGTTTAAGAGCATGAAAATGCTGCCACCTCCCACTGCCGGAGATGCCTGCCACGGCGGCGCCGGTGGCCGCAACGTGGTGGTGGGCATGAAGATGGACTCTCACAGCACCGAGTTGCTCACTTGGGCTCTGTTCAAAGTGGCTCAGCCCGGTGATGTTGTGCTTGCTCTTCATGTTCTTGGGAATGATGGTATAAACAAAACCATAGCATGTGTTTCTTTGGATGAAACTTACACACATTTTTTAAGTATTTTTGGTGTTGTTCTTCTATCAGAATTAGAGTTTCATCACGGTAATCAGCATAATAAACGTTTGTGTAAAGATTATTGAGGTGAAATTGTAATTCGGATTGGAAAACAACATCAAAAGTATCAATGGAACTAAATAAGTTTTGTTCTGTTTCTTTTTTTGTTTATTTATGAATTTTTGTTTTTTTATTGGAGTTTGACATTTTTTTTATCTTTTGGTGAAATGGGTTGGTGTAGAAATTGTGAATCGAGAAGGGAAATCCTCGTTGTTTTCACTTGTCAAAGCATTTGACTCTATTCTTGCCGTTTATGAAGGATTCTGCAATTTAAAACAGGTTGTGTTTCTCAGCATCTCTTACTACTAACTCTCTCTGAGTCATATTCTCAAAGTTTTAAATTGTGTCGGTGGTTTTTTCACCATTTTTTATATTGCAAAAAATGTGGATAAACGCATGGGGCCGCAATGTTTCGATCACAAAGACCCGACTTTTTAAAAACCGTTGCATATCCTTGATATTATGTAGGACACACAAATTTAAAACTGTAACTCAAGTTACAAATCGTGTTTTGGCCTAAGGTGTGAGGGAAATTGATGTTCTGAATGTATGAAAAGTGAGTTTTTTTATTTAATTTTTATGTTGGTGTGATTATTCAGGTGGATCTCAAGTTCAAAATATGCCGGGGTTCATCAGTGAGGAGAATTTTGGTTCGAGAAGCGAATGCTTATTCTGCAACACACATCATAGTTGGAAGTTCTCGAGGGCTTCATATAATTCGGCGATGTATATCTGTTGCAAGGTACTGTGCTAAGAAGTTACCAAAGGATTGTTGGGTTCTAGCTGTTGATAATGGGAAAATCGTGTTCAAGAGAGAAGGGTCACCCGCAACTCGTGCTGAATTGAAAGGTTTTTTTAATGATTTTTCCTTGTTCTGTGTTGTGATGTTGAAATTGTGAATCTCATTGGCATGTAAAGAAAAAAAAAATCTTTTAATATTTGTTTTAGGCTTCACTTATCGTTGGACCGACCTGTGTTGCAGGACTTGATCAGGATCACAAAACTCGGTTGCTCAGTTCGATTCATAGGACAAACGGAAAGAGTTCAAAAGTGCTAGATGATGATGGTACGGGGTTTCATGAAAAAGGTTGTGATGATGGTGAATATTCAGATCACAGTTTGGCTAAGGCTTTTCTGGATTCTAAAGAATTCGTTGAGAAGAAGAGGTGCTCTATTTGTGGTTCAGAAGAAGAAGAGTCTTGTGGTGATGCTTCTGATAAGAATAACCATTTGGCAATAGTGCCTGTGCAGATCAACGATGCTGCTTCTAAACCAGGTTGGCCGCTGCTTCGTAAGACAATTGTATCTGACAAGAAATGTTCCGAAAAATCGCTGTTGTGCCAGATCTCGGTGGTACAATGGGCAATGCAGCTACCCTCTAGAGATCTTTCATATGCTTCACATCAAGACCATAAAGCAAACAATTGTGACCAAAATAAGGATCAGTTTTTGGCTCTAGATAGCAAGAGTGGTGCTTTTGTTCCAGTGGATGCTGAAATAGGAATTGCTTCTTCGCCTGAATGCAATTCGAGAAGCATTCCTAAGGAATTGGAGGGCCTTCATGAGAAATATTCTTCCACTTGCAGATTGTTTGAGTACCAAGAACTTGCATTGGCAACATCAAATTTCTTGCCAGGTGTGTGTGTATTTTATCTTGTACTTGTTTGACTCTATGAGATCAATTTGTCCAAAAGAAAAAGGCTAATTTTTAACATGTTTTTTTTCATATATGTTTTCAGAAAATTTGATTGGGAAAGGAGGAAATAGTCAGGTTTATAGAGGTTGCCTTCCTGATGGCAAGGAACTTGCTGTGAAGATCTTAAAGCCATCTGATGATGTTTTGAAGGAGTTTGTTTTAGAAATAGAAATTATCACTACCTTAAATCACAAAAACATTATTTCCCTCCTTGGATTCTGCTTTGAAGATGGCAATCTTCTTATGGTCTATGATTTCTTATCAAGAGGAAGCCTTGAAGAGAATCTTCATGGTACACTACATTATTGTATAACCTTTAATTTTTATTTTCCATTAAGTTGCCTTGTTAACTTACTAATTTCTTCTTTTTATTTCATGACAAAATAGGTAATAAGAAAAATCCACTTGTGTTTGGTTGGACTGAGAGATACAAGGTGGCAATGGGTGTTGCTGAGGCTTTGGAGTATCTGCATAATAATGAAGGCCAATCTGTGATCCATCGCGATGTAAAATCATCAAATGTGTTGCTATCTGAGGATTTTGAACCCCAGGTAATTCATCTTTCTTCTATTGGTTGACTTTCATATTTTGAATCATTTGTACATGTCAGGCTTAGGCCTCATGCTGTTTTTATTGAATTCTAATACAGCTCTCTGACTTTGGACTTGCTAAATGGGCATCAACCTCATCATCACATATAATTTGCACAGATGTTGCTGGAACCTTTGGGTTTGTACTTACAATTCTTACATAACTGATCATTCATACATGCTGGTGACAGAAATTGCATTTTAAATAGTTCTAATTTCTAACACACTAATTTTTGCAGTTATATGGCTCCTGAATACTTCATGTATGGCAAAGTAAATGACAAGATTGATGTCTATGCATTTGGTGTAGTGCTTCTTGAGCTTCTTTCAGGGAGAAAGCCCATAAGTGGTGATTATCCCAAAGGTCAAGAGAGCCTTGTCATGTGGGTATGTCTATGCAATATTATAGTTTATCATCTACTCTGTTACGACTTATGTATTCACATGAATTGGAGGAAAAATAATGGATAAATAACTTTTGCAGGCAAGTCCAATTCTAAATAGTGGAAAGGTGTTACAAATGTTAGATCCAAGTTTGGGTGATAACTATGATCATGAAGAGATGGAAAGGATGGTCTTGGCAGCTACACTTTGTATCAGACGTGCTCCAAGGGCTAGGCCTCAAATGAGCCTTGTAAGTTATCTAAAAATTATAATTGGAGTCCTCCCTATGCCGTAGAAATGACAAGAAATTTTTTTTTGTTCCAATTGGGGAGCTTTTTCTTGTGGAAAAGGACCTAAACTTGATTGTATTTGGAAAAATCTGTTCATAAGAACTTCTAAGAGAATAAAACGAGAAGTTAAAATTGAGCTTCTCCCACAAACAAAAATCAGCATATGCATGCCAGCTTTCGGAGAAGTTAAGCGCATAAATTGATTTTAGCATAGAAGCTTAACTTATTTTATTTTCTTTTTTCTTTCTCTAATAAATTTTTATGGAAAAGTTTATTCAAACAGGCACTTATCTATCTTTTGCTTATCCAAAATCAAGTGGTACTTCAGTTCAAGTAGCACAATCCTAGACTTCTTCATATTTGAACATCACTTCATTTCATATTGTCAATGTTTTATTTTTTCCATTGGACTACAGATCTCTAAGCTCCTTGGAGGTGATCTTGATGTGATCAAGTGGGCAAGACTAGAAGTTAATGCTTTGGAAGCACCAGAAATGCTTGATGATGAAGCTTGTCCACCTTCCAATTTGCAGTCACATCTCAACCTTGCATTGCTTGATGTGGAGGATGACTCGCTCTCCATGTGCAGCGTCGAGCAAAACGTCTCGTTGGAGGACTACTTGAGAGGCCGGTGGAGTCGCTCATCAAGCTTTGATTAAGCAAACTACAAGCAAATTGCTAGAAGAAGAAGAAGGATTGTGTTTTTTTAAATCTAAATCCTTTTGTAGATAATTTTGTTGTGTTGCATGTGCTGTGAAAGTTTTTATAGATGGGTTTAGGATGAGAGGTTGTGTGTGTGCCCTCCTCCTTCCCTTGATTGTCAAGGAAACTATGCCTTGTAATTTGTAAGGCTAGATACCCTTTGTCGATTTACTTTAATTATTTGGTGCTAGTTTCAATCCTTAATCTCAATTTGATTGAGTGTAATATGTTCTGGTGCGAAGAATAAAAGATGAAAAAGTTGTATCTTAAAACTAAATAATGAGTACTGTTCTCATGCATTTTAATCAAGTTAATGGCAATTTCTTCTCTGGTGTTTGGATTGTTTCCTTTCACTGTGTTTCAACCCGGATGTGTGTTTCCTAACCCGTTCAGAATTATTTGGTTGTAATGGCGATCTATGAAGCATAGATGTTTGCTATCAACCATATAGTGCATTTTTAAGGAAAAAAAGAAAAAAAGGTGTCAATTGTGTAGAAATATTATTAAATGATGTAGTATAATTCATATAGCCGATCTTATTTAATGAAATGAGATTATTATTTTCGTGTTGAAATATTCTTGAAATAGTGTAAGATATACCTTTTGAACTTAAATATAAACAAAAATAATTAATTTAACACTAATTAAGAAAATTAGTTCACATTATTTAATTCTTTTACAGTACATCATTTAATTTACTAATCTTAATTAAAAATAAAGTTATTCCTAACATATCTTTTATTAGAACTTGAAATCATGAATAAACAAGAGTCATTAAAAATAGAATTGTAATTAAACGAAGGGTGTTGTAAGAATGATATCTTTAAATAAGGTGATGATATTAGTTAGATTTTGCTATTAGAAATATTAGTGGAACTTAGAGTTGGGCATGCGGGTAAGCTGGATTGTGAAGTTCGCAAACCGCAAAGTCCAACCCACGAAACTTGCCCCCCGCATTTTAAACAGGCTTAATTTTAGCAAGCATGCACCCGCCTCGCATAGTCCGTGGGGTTAGCGGGTCAAATTGCATTAATAAAAAAATAGAAAATAAAATTTTAAAATATAAAATTTGACCCACTTTAAAAACTTACTATGAAATGTCTAATAAATTTTTTTTTTTGCCAAAATAGTAACATCATTTGCATCTTAAGCCACCTAAAAAGTATTTTTTTTGCATCATCTTTAGTTCATTTATGATTCTATATCAAATCAAAATATTTTATCATCATTCATCAATCATTGAACAATATATAAAGTACTTAAATTCTATATTTTTTTTACTCAATTTATACCCTTATTTATTAGTATTTTATATTTTTATATTAAATTATAAAAAATCTATGAGACCCACAAAACCCGTGGGTAAAACCCGCTTAACCCATGGGTTAAATGGACTGGGCTAAAATCTCGCAATTTAAACGAGCTCTAAAAAAGATGGCCCATATACCATGCGGGTTTTGCAAGTGGCCTTGCATTTGTTTGGCTCTAGCAACACCCTCTCTAACACTCTCTTTCTAAAATTCTCCATAATTAGTGAGAATTTATTGAAAACCATCATTTTTGCTAGGTTTTGCTTCTCATTTAATGATTCTTTCTCTTGATTTATATTAAATGAGAAGTGAGACATACTAAAATTGATGATTTCAATAAATTCTAACAAATCATAGAAAAAGTCTTTGATGGAGAGTGTTAGAGAGAATGTCGCTAGCATTCCTCTTTAATTATATTTAAGTCTGTCACAAGACAATTTTTTTCTTATATTTTTTTTTTATTTGTAGAAAGCGAAGACTGTATTAGGAATTTACAACAATTCATACATCATATTCAACCAACTGAACTAAACTCCTCAATTTTTCTTCTTATATTGGAATAAAGTGAGAGAGTACCACCGTCATGATTGATGATTAATGCAAAGGTTTGCTTCTTAACTGGGCTGATCAATGCAAAGTGAGCATTTGTTTCATGTACACTTACTATTGAATCCAACACTTATTAAATGCAAAGTGAGAGAGTACCACCGTCATAATTTTTCATTTCAGAATGGATATTTCAAAATGCAATGAGAGGTGTAGATACAAATAAAGGGATGCAAGATTCAAATACCTGCAAAGTATCACCGCATAATTTGGCTGATCTAGGAGTTGCTAATGTTTGCATAGCTGCATTCATTTCCTAAACCACCCTAATGTTTCTTCTCTTTAGTTTTGTTTTCCGTAGTAGGCTTTAGTGGGCTATATCCATGGTTTTGAAACCTGGACCGAACCCGCCGATTTGATCAGGAATCGATCATGTGTCCGATCCAATGCTTTCTAAAAAACGGTGCATCCATAAACCGACTCAAAAATGCTTGACTGGTTGAAAAATGATAAGACCTACTGGGTTAATCGGTTTTACCGATTTCACTTAAAACTATTTAAAAAATAATAATTTCAAAATTACATCGATTTGATTTAAAAAAATAAATATTATGACTTATGGCACTTTTAAGTGAAATTTACTTTTTATTATTATCAATTTATGTACATTATTACTTTTTTTGTTCAATATTACTAGGATGTTATATAAAACATTAAAAAAATTATAATTAGTTTGACCATTGATCCTTGAATCAGTGTCTTTACCAATTTTGAGAACGTTGGCTATATCAAACAATGGATAGTTTACAAAAAATTACTTAAGTCATCTCATTTTTTGATTGGTACATCCCTAAATTTTGTAATATCTCCTTCTTATCATTTTTCTCCTTCCTCTCCCAAACAAACCTCCATGACCACCTCATCCCACCTCCACCATACCCAAACAGCACCACTGTAACCACCAAATGCCACCTCCACACCACATAAAATCCCATCAAACTGCCACCCAACCACCCACCATTGCCACACACATCATTGTGACACACAAACCTCCACACCACATCACCCTCAAAATGTATTAAGGATGAAGTAATATGTGATACATTTGTATGTATTACAAAAGAGTAATCCATAATACATTTGTATTATAGATTACTCAATCCATAATGGATGTGTATGTATTATATTTGTATAATAATAATAATAATAATAATCATTTGTCTTTTACTTATTTCTTTATAAGTATATAAGTGCATGATACACCACATTTTCTTTCCAAATATTCTGTAATTTAATTCTCCTGAAATTTTCTTAACCTTAATTATAAAATATAAGATTGTTCTCCAAAAATTAGTTTATTTTAATTTTATACGCCCAATATAAATTAGTAGTTTATAAATTTAAAACTAAATCATAATTAGTACAATACATTTGGATTGTTGGAACAGCATATTTGAATAAGACTACTCTACCTGCTGCGCATAAATCTTTCCCCTACCAAGGGCTCAATTTTCGTCAAACTTTTTCCTTAATATAGTTGAAAGTAGATTTCTTGTTTCTTTCAAACTCTGCAAGCTGGTAACTAGAGTTATAAAGCCCGGTCCGACCCGGCCGGTTAGACCGAGACCCGGTAGGTTAACCGGTCCGGGTTTGTAGTTGGACCGTTTATGCAAGTGACCCCGTCAAACCCGGTCAAAACCGGCCAAACCCGGCCGGTCCGGTCCGGTTTGCTTTTTTTTGGAATTTTTTTATTTTTTATTTAAAATTTTATTATTATCAATTGTTATTTTGAATTTTAGAGTATAAATGAGTTTGTCTTATTTAAATAATGTTAGTTATATACTTATATATAATAGATACATATATAAATTTAAACTTTTAATATATATCGGGTCAAATCGAGCCAATTACTGATATATCGGTTGGACCATTGACTCACTACCTTGACCGGATCAATCACCGAGCCAGTTTTAATAACACTGCTGGTAACTCTTATTCATATTTTTGCTGAAAAAAAGCCTCTGACTTTTGAAGATTTAAAACTTGTACTGAGGCTTGTTTGTACCAATGTAGAATCTCCTTCATTCGGGAACATTCCAACAAATAAACCCGTAAGAATAAAAAACAATCGTTAGTGAAAAGTAAATGTGAAATAATTGGGGCACCACGACAAACCTTAATTCCGTGAAGGTCTCCTCTACCTTGAGCATTTTTAATCAAAGAGGACAAGTCTTGTGCAAATAGGATAAAAATGAATGAAGATAGATGATTTCTTTAGTGCAATCCTCTCTACTCGGAATCACAGGACCAATTTTCTCTAGATTCACCATAATTGAGTAATTAACCGTGATAACACAAATCATTACCAAATTAAATCATTTCTCACTATACACTTGATTAGATTAAATTTTGTCTATTTTTCAATTCAATTCATTTAAATTGAATCTGAGTTAAATTGAAATGAATTTATCTTTTTAATTTTGTTAATCTAATCCGATCAAATTTTACTTGGATTGGATTGGATTATATTAGTTATAGGATCGGACCAATAAAAAATTGTCATTATTTTAAGTATTGAAAAAAGTTTAAAAAATCTTTAAATTCAAAAATAGTAAGGATATTGTTTTTTACAAAATAGTAAGAATATTTTTAAAAATCAATATTCATAAAATATTATATTATTCATATGATAAGAAGAAGAAAAAATCATAAATATATACTTATATTACCTTTCACAAAAAATGTATTATCTTAAAATAAGCAAAAAAGGATAAATTTCAAGACAATATATTATCTTAAGATAAAAATGTATTATTTTAAGGATGAGCTGTGTTCGTTGAAGACTTATATATTAGTAATTTAATTGTATACTAATTGGATTGAGTTGGATCAAAAACTCTAAACCCATCACCTAATCCAATTTTAATTGAGTTCATTAAACTAAAACCAATTCAATCTAATAACTCAATCCAACCCACAAAATCTAATCGAGTTGGGTCAAATTAGGCGAATTTGTGAATTGGATATTATCCGCTCACACCCTATTCTTAATCTTTTATTCTTATCAATATGTTATCTTTTAATTATATCTCTAAATTTAATCATAATATATTTTAAAACAAATTTAGATTTTTTTATTATAAATAAACAAAAAATACAATTTATACATTTAAAGATATTTATCTATTTTAAAATTTTATATCTACCCTAATTCTACCAAAAAATCACTTACCCTAAATAATATAAAAATTAAAATACTAACATTATCATAAAAATATTTCAAAGATTCAAAGTAATAGACAAGATTCAAGAATATGCTTTCCATTAGTATATAAAAAAAAGAGAAAATAAATAAATAAATAAAACCTATGACACAAGGTCAGTGAATTCTAATATGTAGTCATAAAACACTTCCTCACTGGTTGAACAACCGTTTGGTTACCAACGTGTGAAAGGGAGAAAAAAATGAGATCTTGTTAGTGAAGATATGTAATAAAAAAAGCCATTGTTGTTTGACGTTGGTGTTTTTGTTGTTGGCAAAGGAAGGGAAAACATGGGAAGTAGCGGCAGTGCTACGACATAGATGCTGCAACACAAAAAATCTAGAAAAAAGATAGAGAGAAGTGGTGGAGTAAATGTGTGAAGCAGACTAGATCTCAAGACGACGACAACAGATCTCACTATAAAGACGGGGAGAGGGGCTTTGGTAAGGTTAGCAAGCTTAACCAAGGAGGAGGAGTCGGAGACAACAAAGATGCAACAATGGCAACGCAATGGTGAGGAGGTTTGGCGTCGTGGTGGTGGGATTTGCAATGAGGTTGAGATCAGAGAGGAAAGCGTTGTGGAGGAAGGATTGACTGGATTGCAGTGAAGCATATCTGAAAAAAGAAAAACAAAAAACAATAATTTTTAATCATTTTATTTAATTTATCTTTTTATTCTTTCGATTTCTTTCGATTTTGAACATGTTATTGCCGGTCGGATGTGGGTAGACCTTCTTTAATCTCAGCAATTAAATATTTTATAAATATATCCAATAATAATAATCAATGCTACTAGGGTGAGGGGGAAATATTAGTAGAATTCAGAGACCTCGACCATTGTGCCACGAATTTAAAAAAAATTGCCAAAATGCCACGCAAACAGTGTTATTTCCCACACTGCCACGTGTCCTATTTCGCTTCTCAGGATAGCGAAATACGTGAGCTGATGTGGCGCTATTTTGTTGGCCACGTATTTCGCTACAGGCGCTAGCGAAATACGTGGTCAAAAATGGGTAGTCCATGTGGCGTGCAACGTATTTCGCTTGGCCCCCTAGCAAAATACGTGGCAACAAACTAAAAAAAAAAAGTCGTTGTGGACACGTGCCAAGAGTGGACGAATTCGCTGCGGGCCCCAGCGAATTACGTCACATGGCCCACTATTGAAATCCCTCCCCCTCCTTCATCCACCACTCCCTGATTCTCATTCTGGAACTCACTCTCACTCTCACTCCCCTCTCTCAGTGTGACTCCCTTCCTCACTGTGCAACATAACACGTAAGTTTTGTTTTAGTATTTTTCTATTTTTTATCTTTTGTAATTTAGTATTATATATTTTAATTTTTGTAAACTATTATTTATATAGTTTTAGTTTTTAAATAATATATAGGTTTGAGATTTGAAACATTAGATTAGAGGATATTTAGTTTTAGTTTATGATTGTTAAGTTATAAGATACATGATAAGCATATTTTAATTATAGATTCATTTAGGAAGTTGTACGTAAAAATATGTGTGTGCGAGCATTATATTTATTTTATTTGATAGAAATATATTATTTAAAAAATATAATATATAATGATACTATTAAAATTAATTATATATTTATGAAAATATTATATTAAATGAAAATTATGTTCATTGTATTTAATTTAACTCATATATATATATATGTTTAATTCTTTAATTTTATTATTCCATCCTTTGTGAACATAATGATTTAAAAAAAAAATTTCAGTATATAATTAAGTTTACTAATATATACATTAACTTTTTAATACTTGGGTTTTATTT
>PYAF01003911.1:238337-260200 GCA_007407185.1 Glycine tomentella | reverse complement strand
AAATATAAGTAAACATATATGCATATTATAAGTAAGCATATGAATTTCAATAAATATATTATTTAACAAAATTATTTGACAAAATTATTTAAAAAGTAATACACATAATACACGCATAATGTAATTAAAAATATAATTTTACAATAAATATAATTTCAATAATTTGATTACCTTAATATTTAGATTTAAGTAGGTTAGTAACATGTGTGTTGTATAGAAACTAGCTTTATAATTTATAAATTTTGCATATGGTATAACTTTTTAATGTATTAATATATTAAATTTTAAGTCATAAAAATATATATATTAATATAAATATATATAGACACACAAAATAGTTAATAAAATTAATGTTTAATAAAAATGACAATGTTGTTATATTAGGATTTTTTTTAATTAACCTATAAAATATTTAAATATGATTGTTTATTAAATTTTTTAATGAACATAGGCTAGGCATATTTAAATATTTTTAAAAATAATGAAAAATTTTGCAGGACAAATTTTCGATAATTAGAATAATGGATCACGATGAAGATGTCCCACCGCCCCCGCATCTTGAAGATGTCCCATTGCCCCCACGTCTAAGTCTACATTGAGTGTGATTGACCTCGATCCATCCGTACGGACTCTGTTGACATTACAATAGAAACATATATCCACGAATGTGTGGAATTCCCAAGGTGATCCGACCGCGCGGGATCATGTACTTAAGTGAGGCATGCCGTGATGCACGATCATCAAGCTATACTTGAGGAGATTCACCAGTGGCTTATACAGGTTGGTTTTTACCATGTTGCGCGTATGCACAATCATAAGGTAAGCATATTCTGTATTGTATACCCTTGTATTATAGTGTTAGGATTGTATTGTAATGTATATGTAACTTTAGTATAATGTATTATTTCAAATCGACCACCACCTTGTTTCAGCGCTTGTAGAGCGATGGCGCCCAGAGACACATACATTCCATATGACATGAGTGAGGTGACCATCACCCTGGAAGATGTACATCATCTATTGGGGCTGTCGACGGATGGTGAGGTTGTTTCGGGCCGCCACGGACGACATAACTTTCGCAATATTGTTGGTGACCTTTTAGGGGTTAAGCCGGCTGCCGATTGAGATTTACACGATGATTTGTTGGGGCTCCACTATTTACGGGAGCATTTTGGTTTTTATGCGGTCCACATTGGCACAAAAGTTGGACGTATGAGATACACTCGTGCATTGATATTGCGTATCTTAGGCGGGATGTTGTTTGTGGACACCGCCTCCAGCTTTGTGCCAGCTCGATACCTGTTATATTTGGATGATTTCGAGCGGTCAGGTTTGTTCAGTTGGGGATCTGCGATTCTTGCAGCCTTGTACAGGGAGTTGTGCAAGGTGACATGTGTAGCACGTCGCGAGATGGGTGGATGTGCATTGTTATTGCAGTTGTGGGTTTGGACCAGATTCTCGACTATCTCTCATAACCTTCCCTGGGTCGAAGATGAGGATGTCATTCAGCGCGAGATATATGGACACAGGTATAGCAATTGTGAGTTTGGCATTATTGGGAGTATATGTTGCTAATGTTGATATTTTGTTGTTGCAGGTTTAATGTTTATGATACGCGCCAAACTAGATATTGATGTCATGCGTAGGAGAGATATTTGTTGGAGGCCTTATGACCTTGTTGACATAGTTCATCCACCGAAGGTTGACATGGCTTGGAGATGGTTGGTTGTGTGTCCCCTTATTTGTTATGAGATTGTTGTCTACCAGCAGCCAGATCGAGTTCTTCGTCAGTTTGGGTTTGATCAGCCTATCCCAGAGGATCCAATTAATTGTAGTGAGTTGCTGACGATAAGTATTATGAGGAAGACTGGTGTATATTGGAGGTAGCGACATGATTTCTTCATTGCCCAGTGGGCAGACAGAGATTCCCTTGTGTTGTAGGATTTTCATCCTGTGTGGAGAGATGAGTATCTATCTGTCAATAGTGAGTACATGCAATGATATTACTATGTTACCCGTCGCTGGATGACCTGTAAAGCTGCGTGAAATGCACATGTGGTACGCATATTAATTATATACTTCTATTGTCAACTTAAATTAATATTGTTGTTGACTAATAATACAAACATGTACAAACTGATCGTACTGATAATGGGTTTGTAGTAATTAAAAGCATCACAACACTGCTTAAATGTCCAAAACACCCTCTTAAAGACCTTAGCACTTCTATCCAGTTGTCCATCAATAAAATGGTCATTCAAATCAAGCTTATAGGCAGACCCTTGAGCAAAATTTAACATGTAACCCAACCGCCTTGGCAGGAATGCATAGGACTCATCCTAATCCCCGAAAATCTTCACAATAGTCTTTTGCTTTGCCTTCCATGCCTTCCTGTATGATATATGAAATCCGAGAGTTGTTGCAATCCTTTCCTGAATTAACCTAATTTTAATATTGGGGTCCTCCCTAATCATTTCTGCAATTCGTCAAACAATAACATATAAAATTTTTTACAGCAAAATAAAGAGTCCAATATAACGTATTTTAAGTGCCTAAGATCCACAAACATATGAAATTTGAGTCCAACTGCTTGTGATCTTGAGAAAGATTCTGACTAACGCATGTGTGTTTGTTGTTCCATATGGCTACTACAGTTGTGCGATGTTCGGCCATACAATATTGCTTTATTGCCATTTGCACATCGAACTTGCTCCTAAATACCCGGTCCTTATATAGCCCTTGACCCATTTGCCAGTTAGGTATTCACACTCCTTGCATGTCATCTTCCTCCTGATCTGGGTATGCCCAATTAATATTCGTGTAATGACTTATGTTAGACCAAAATGGTACATTGCCCTCTCCTGTATAATGAGACATTCAACACATTGTTTTGTTAAACCCACAATCATTTTAACACTACTGACTGAGACACAGTTGTGCATCCATACCTGGAACCGGAGATGGATCTTGCATTCCGACAATGAATAGAGAAGGAATTGGAAAAGCACGATCGAAATCATCATTTACATCCGTATCCGATGAGTCATTATTTGGAACAAGTCCTTCGTCAACCTCTTCCTTAGAACTGTCCATAGGCCAAGCTGGGTCGTGGGCCGACACCATTTCAATCTCCATTGGTTGAGTTGGTGGTTGTGGTAGGGGTGATATATCCCTATCTTCAGAATCAATTTGTTGGGTTGGTTGAGTTGGTAGTGGTGGTGATGAGGATACATCCCTATCTCCGGAAATTCACTAGCGGCTCTCTATTAAGGTCAATGGAGCCAATGTGTGGAACAAAATATTGACTACTTGACTGTCTACCGCAGTTTAATTCTGCATACAATTCGATAAATCTGGGGTCTCCTCCATCGAATGTGCATGCGTCTGTAACTAAGGCTACATCGTCATCATCTACAATATCCACACCAATCCACTACACCGGGTTGCCCGATGCACATCTAACACTCAATTGAGATACAGATTGCCCCCGTTGTAATCTCAATTTCTTGTAAATCATTTTCATCAAATCATGATAGTTGCATCCTGGAAGCATACAAAACATTTTACTTTCTCCTTCAAAGACTTGACCATTTGGTCCAAAATATCTTCTCCCATTATAATATACAACAGTGATTAAACCATTTCTACTTGTACAGTCCAAAATAGTAAAATAACATGTGGCCGTCTCTTAAAGGTCACTATACACGTGGACACCTTCCATGTCAACACCACCACATTAAAGAAGTGCTTATTCAGCCTCCAAGTGCCGACCCGGACACATATGTCAGGGTCCCATGTCAACACAGATACATTAGCACGGACGTCGACCCTCTACATTACACGGACACCAACAATATTATCTTTTTCCTAACAACATATCTATTATATCAAGATATTTAAATATGCGTAACTACTTTATCATATCTCAACAAGTTATCTACAAGCTGTTATTTATCTACAAGTAATAGTATATTAACAAGGTACACATTATCTCATATTCAAAATATAGATAACTGTCTGCTATTATCTGTTATTATTATCTTATCAACAGATTATCTATAAGCAACGGCCCAAGGCCCATACTCCACGCTATAAATACAACCATCAAGGTTCTCTCTGAACACTTTCAACACACCTCAGAAACATCACACATCTCACTACACTTCTATATACTTGAATGCATTACTCAAGTCTTTCTTTATAAACATCTCAGGCTGAGTTCTCACTTAGTCATTCTTTAATAATTGATGTACTTGTTGGAGTGTTTTTCCTTTGTTTTGCAAGTCCCTCCTCTAAGCAAAGCCTACTCACTTTTCGACGACACAAGATTTGGAGTCCACTAAGGCCACATCTAGCCCACACATGGAATTTCCAGATTTTGGTAAGAACACTACTACCACTCATTTTGTAGATATTCAAACAAAAAATTATAGAACATTCGAATGAAGAAAACGTGCGAGATGATGTAGAAATGGAGGTGGGGTGGTTATATAAGATGAAATTCGTTGGATTGGATAGCAAAATAATACACTTATTTCACTATGTCCCATCAACTCACATATTTCATTGGCTTGAGAAGTAAAATAAGATGCATGACAAGTCTAAAAAATAATACTATTCACTGGACATTTTGACAATGTTTTTTTTTTTTTTTAAATTCGTGACGCAATGGTCAAGGTGTCTTAGAATTCACCCACAAGACCGACCAAGTTTAAGTTAAAATGATTCAAAGGTGAACCGTGAACGAGGATCGTCATGGTCCTGATGAAGTTTTAACCCTTACAAGAAAGACGGAAGCAATACGCAATCCCATGCAAGCCCATCCAATTATTGTCCAATAAACAAACCTCATCAAATCAGGATAGATATTTCTTCTTCTTCTTCTTCTTCTTCAAATAATCAAATCCACCCACCGCATCCTCTCATAAAAGAAAATCTCAGATTTCTTCATTCCTTCCATTCAATTCCAATCCAAAATGGATCAACGCCACTTCCTCCACCACCACCACTATCACCACCCCCAAGAACACGGCAATCGATACACCTCCCTCACACCTCAATCCCACCACCACAATAATCTTCCTCCACCGCCGCCAAATCCTCCTTACCACCGCACACCGCAACCCTACACCCCTCCTACACCCCAACTCCAACATCAACAACAACAATTCCCTTATACACCCCTCCCAGACCGCGCTCTCGAAGAAGAACCCCAACCCCAACGTCATATCCCATACGATCTTCTCGCTCGCCGCACCACCACCCTCCCCTGGAACCCTAACCCTAGAATTCCTGATGATTTCGACCGCGATTATCACCACAAACACCACCGCCCTCTCCCGCCGCCGCCCCCGATCGAATCCCACCGCTACGACCCCGACCGGCACCACCACCCCGTTGATCCATACAAGCAGAACCCTAGGGAGCCCCTCGCGTGGGGCGGCGGTGGCTACCACGCAACAGGCCTGGGCGATGTGGACCCCACGTCCTACGTCCGCGTGTACACCGTGGAGTCCGACGCCGACGCGGCGGGGAGAACAACCTCCAAGAGATGGCTAATGAGTGATAGGGATAGAGGAAGAGAGATGCACGAGTCTTCTTCTGGTTTATTGAGTAGTAATGGTAACAGTGAGAAATATTATCATGGTTTTGAGAATAATATGATGGGCAGGTATAGTAGAGGGAATAGTAGAGAGTGTTGTCATACTCATGAATTTGAACGCACTCCTCCGAAGAAACAGGTGCAGAAGAAGAGTGCTCTTCTTAGGATTCAGACGGTTAAACCTAATAATAATCATAGGAACCGCGAGAATCGCGAGGTTGAGCAGTTGCGATACCCGGGTTATGGTTCTGAGTGTGGGAATGGTTTTTACAGGGGGAAGGAGCAGTATTTTGGTCATGGGGTGAAGGGAGAAGAGAGGGAAGAGAGAGAGGAGAGCCCTGTTGAGATTGATATTTCTTTTGAGTCGAATTCGTTGGTTGCGAAGGCGGTTGTGGTGCCGCCACCTTTGAGTTCAGTGTCGGTTCCTGATTTGAATGTGACGCCGGTTTTGGATTCCGATTTGGTTTACGGAGAGAGGAGTAAAAGGGTTTCAGGCTCTGAAGGAGATTATTCTGGTATGCAATTGCAGCAACCAGTTAGAATGTCTTCGGTTGTTGTGGATTTAAATAGGTCTCCTTGCAAAGGGAATGATAGCTCTGGTTCTAGGAAGGAGGTTATGGGGTCGAACAAGAAGAATGTTGATGATGGTTCTTCTCGTTCTTGTGCCAGGGAGGCTGATGGTTCCCGTGGGAAAAAGGAGGTGCCTAATTCTGTTAAGGTTGGCAATGTTGGCTCTGGTAAATTGACCTCGAAGATTGTCAAGAAGAAGAAAATTATTAAGAGAGTGGTTAAGAAAGGTACTGCAAGTTCCAAGTCATCTGCATCAAATTTACTACCGGCTAAAACCCTTCCTGGAACTGTGAAAGCGGAGAGTGTTGCATGTATTTCATCGATTGCCTCTTGTCCTGAGAAAATTGAAGCTAATTTGGATGAGAAAAGCAACACTGTTATCCAAAGCAACACTGTTGATGAGGTGGCTAAGCCTGACTGTTTGCACCCTTTACCAAAGGAAGGGAATTTATTGAAAGAAGACGCAGAGGTAGGCTTATTGCAGCTGAGTTTGGGGCCAGATTCCAGGTCACAAGAGTGTAAGAGTGACAAAGATTCTGATATTGGGAAAGTATCCAGGTTTGAAAGAGATGGAAACATTTCAAATTCTCCATCATGTGCTTCTAGAAGTGAAGTTAAAAAGAGTGATTCTGATTGTTTAGATGGAAATGATTCTGTCCATGATATTGGAAATACTATTTCTGTCCATGATAATGCAAATACATCTGATTTTTTAGATGCAAATAATTCTGTGCCAAATACTGACAAGGTTACTAAATTATTAAGTGGAAGTAATATTTCCGCAGTCACTAACATGGATTATGATAATGAGCAATTATGTCAGAATGAAGTGTCTCTATCGCCTGGGAAATATTCATATGTAGGATCCCCACAGAATATGAATCTTGTAGATGTAGGGAATGAACTTTTGAAAAGCAGTGATACTTTTTCATGTTCAGGAAAAACTGGGATTCAGGATGGTCTAGATTGCCTACAACATGCCAGTACTCTGAAGCACAGTTCCGATAATGGATCTTCTAATTTAGAAGATAGTACTTGTGTTGACTGTTCTGGAATTATGCATGATGCTGGAAAGCAAGTGTCCCCTGGTGATGTCGTCATATCCCCTGAGAATTGTGAGACAGAAAAAGCATTCCCAAATTCTAATATTTCTGCTGAATCTGGTGAAGGGGACACAAATAAGATAAAAAAGAGAAGAGCTAGAACACACTTAAATTTTTTGACTTCAGAGATGGAGTGCTTATCTTCAAACCATGTAAATCCAGACAGCCTTGCGAATAATGTGGATGGAGGCTCAAGTCCATTGTTGAAAGATCCATCTCCTTCAGAAGTTTTAGAGCAACCTGTTCAAAGCTTCGATTTTAACTCACTATCTTCCCTGGATGGGGTTACTGCTTTACATGGAAAAGGGGTTTTTTTAGAGGCTCAGTTTTATGTTGGACATAATGACAATGATGATGCAAATGAGGTTTCACCAGCTTCTAAAAGGAAAAAAGTCACAGCTAACCCAAATTTCACAAAATGTCAATCGGAATTGAGTGCTGTGATTGTGCCTTCCACCACATCTAAAGCTCCTATGAGTTTCAGTGATAACCAAGAACATCAGAAAGAAGTTGCTTTTGCAAGCATGGGTATGATTATTCTGTCTAGTGCTCAGTCAATGCCTTATTCAGAGGATATTACTAAAATGCCTGACAATATTTTGGCTGGGGGATCTTTTGAGTCTATTGATGCAAATAAGGAAACCATGAGTTCTGAGCATTTGGAATTGCAGCACTCGGATACAGTCTCTTTTTCACCATGTGAGGACTTGGCATTTCCAAATGTTCAGTTCTCATCATTGGAAGGTGAGTGCAAAGAAAACATTACTCCAATTGCGCCTACAAGTAATATTCAAACAGATGTTTTGGCTGTGGGAAATATAGCAGGAGAAAAGACTGAGTTACAGGCCGTTGAAGAAAATTACCAGTATAGAGAGCATGTGCAAAGGTCACCAAGAGCTGATATGGAACCTAATGATCACAATATGAAGAATGATTTGCTTGCTCAGCAGAACCTTATGTCCTGTCCAGCCAGTGGTGATGAAGTCACTACAAGTAATTCAAATGACGAAGTGATTGAGGATGCACCTGGTGCATTATTAGATATGTTTTCTCAAGGGATGGCATCTGAAGTACCAGATAGAAGGGTTTTAGAATTTACAGCAATCAACGATGAAAATATTTGTGGAGTTCAAGAAAATCCAGATAACATATCTATGGTTGGACATGATTCTGACTTAAATACTTCATCAATACAGCAGACTAAAAAAAATATGAAGTCAGATCATGCAATTGAACATAGTAACCTGATCACAAAGAAGACAATGACAGAACCATCCCAAGTTTCTTCCAAAGTTACAACTCAGGCTCTAAATTCATATCGTTTTGGGTTGAGTGGGACCAAAAATCAGTCAGGTAGCATTTCCAAATCTTTTCCAGGTCATTCTTTCACCTTTTCAAAGACATCTGCCTCTTCACCTCATGTATCAAAGCCTCGAACTTGGCATCGTACAGGTAATAATCCTCCCACTTCTCTACCTAGAATCAAGCCTTCAGTAGGAACAGTTCCTTCCAAAAAGCCAATTCTAGAAATGAAAAGGAACTTTCAAAATACCTCTTATGTTCGGAACGGTAACAGTCTTGTAAGGAAATCTACTCCAGTTTCCACTCCACCTCGTATCTCCTCTGTTAATCAGACATCTTCTTTGGGCATAGATGAAATACCAAAAAGCATTAAATCTGGAAGGAGGGCTGATGTGTCAGATAAATCAATGTACTTGAGAACAGGAGCAACAAATGCTCCACAGCAGAGAACACCACCACTACCTATTGACACCAAATCAGAGAAAAATACATCTTCCTCATTGGTAGAACCTCCTTCTGGCGGTTGCTGTGAAAATGCATTAGATCTTAGAAAATTTATAGAAACTGATAATATTGCACCAAACTCTTCTGAAGATGCACTGAAGCATTATGAAAATCTAGAAAATCAACCTGGTCCATCTGATAATGGGGAGAGCCAAGGTGAAGCAAACGATGGAAATGGTTTTCCTTTGAATACAAAGAGAATAATAGTATACATAAAACCCAAAACAAATCAATTGGTTGCAACATCAAATATTTGTGATGTTTCTGTCTCTACTGATGACAATCTCCAAACTGCCTTCTCTGATGGCTACTACAAGAGAAGAAAAAATCAATTGGTTAGGACTACATTTGAAAGCCATATCAACAAGACAGTTGCAATGCCCAATAACACAGCAAATTCTGACGGAAAAGGAACTAGTAATGCTCTTTGCAACAGGAGGTTTAGTAAGAGGCGGACACTTAAAGGTATGCATGAATAACTTATTACGTTGCCTAATTTATCTGTCTTTCTTGGTTACCTGTGCATATGAATCTAATGCTGAGTTTTGTCTGGATTAGACAGGGTGCAGCTTAAAAAGGATGCATTGTTTTTATATTTGAGGTTCAAGTAGATATATTCAGTTGAATTACTTATTAAGAACTGCACTACAAGTAGATATGTTTGTTAAGGATGCACTTGTTTAGAAATTGCACATTCTTTCAAATATAAGCTTTACAAATTTTTATTGAAGACTTTTGAGCCTAAGGCTTTGTTTTTTGTTTCCTTATTTTTTGTGAATTAATAGATCATGTCTGTTTTGAGCTGGTGGTGAAGTGATTTTACTAATGTTTCATATCATTCTTGACCATTGTGTTTTAACTCACCATTAGCAGAGGAATCCAGAACCACCAGTGCTGTTCCAATTTATATGTTCTGTATCACACAATTAGTGGTTTCATTTGCAGTTGGTAGGAGTTCATGCAAATGTTCAAGAGCCTCATTAGTGTGGACACTCTGTAGCAAAAATTCGTCTGAAAATGACAGGGACTCACGACATTATCAAAGGGCTTTACCTCAATTGTTTCCATGGAAAAGACCAACATTTGCTTCAAGCTTGAATAATAGTTCCTTATCTGCAATCAGGTACTTGAGTATGTTTACTTTTTTTGCCTTGATTTGGTTGTGTGCCGCAACAGTATTCAATTGCAACAGCCATTTAATGTTTGTCTTTCAGCAAAAAATTGCTTCAGTTGAGAAAGAGGGATTCAGTTTACACTAGGTCAATCCACGGATTTTCACTTCAGAAATCCAGAGTTTTAGGTGTTGGCAGGTGTAGTTTAAAATGGTCCAAATCCATTGAGAAGAACACAAAGCTAGCTAATGAGGTTAGTTTAGAGTTTTATACTAGTGTGCTTTTCCATCAAGTTTACTTTCAAGTTAGGCGTAATTTATATTAAGTAATAAAATAGATCTTAACTATGATTCGTACAATTTCTCATGATCATTTTAGGAAGCCACACTTGCTGTTGCTGCAGTAGAGAGGAAGAAGAGAGAGCAGAAAAATGCAGTTTGCATCAGTTATCAGTCAAAGAGTAGGAAGCATTCTTTTCACGAGTGTTGGTCGTATCATAATGCTGAAACTCTCTGTTTTTTGTGCTATAATACTTATGCTTCATGTATTAATTATCTTTGTCTGTTACTCTGACTTTGAAAGTAGCGGCGGATTGTGCAGGAGAGCGTATATTTCGCATTGGTTCAGTTCGCTACAGAATGGATCCTTCCAGGAGGACACTTCAGAGGATTTCAGGTGGTGAAAATTTTTATATAAACCATTTTACTTGGATTTTGTATTACCTTCCATTTTTACTACATTTATTAGCATTTTACAATTATTTAAATCTGATCTTGAACCAGTTAAGCTGTGTGAAGTTGTCACGGTTGGACAGTTGAACTTCTACATTCTTCTCTACATTAAAACCATTGTTTTAGTAGTGATTATTTGTTCCCAATTTAGGACCAAACACGGCATTCCCCCTGTTAATTTGTCCAGTTTGTGGCAGTTAAGAACTTGTAATGCTTTAAAGAGTTTGGCTATTATTATATATAACAAGAAGGTTTTGCCGCTTCCCCTTTCACTTGTTCAATGTAGGCCTAATGCATGTTAGAAATGCTAGTAATAGTGCAATACTTTTACCATACTTGTTAACGTGATAAATCAAATTAAGTGAAGGGAGGATTTTATTATCTACATTTAACATATCTATCTGATTTGGTCTTGATCTGTGTAAAATTGAACCTTAAAACTTGTTTTACTCATTCATTCATTGTTGGTTCAGTTCTGAAAATATTGTGCTGTTTACTCCTCAAAAGTTGTGAGTTTTTTAGGTGAGTATATGCTTCCACAGATTATGTAAAGGATGGAGAAATATGATTTTTTTAGTATAAATTATGTCTGCGGATTATGATGGTCAAGATGCAGGAAGAAAAAGCAAATGTATCATTATTGGCCCCTTCACAATTTTTCCTTATGGGTGATTTTGTATGCAATAATCCACACTAGTTAGCCTGTTTTAATTGTGAAAAGGCTTGCCAGTAATCAATGAAGCTCGTTGTCTTTTTGGATAAGGATGGGGTGTGACATCAGACTGAAATCATTAAGCTCCTTTTGTGGCCATGCTGGGAATATATCAGAATTGTGTTCTTTTTGTTCTTTTTCTATAATATTGTTTTGAACATTTTGCTGTCTTTCTTCCTGCAAGTTAAAAATGGTTCCATCACTATTTACAAAGTTTCTCTTTTGTAGATGATGAATCCCTGTCCTCTGCATCTACCTGTTCAGGTTTGGCTTCCAAAAGAGCTTACATTCCAAGGAGATTAGTGATTGGAAATGATGAGTATGTGCATCGTATCTTTCATAGCTTCTATGTGAATCAAATTTCATCATTGTTGGTTGTCTTGTTTAACGGCCATTTAGATGAAACTTGGTGAATAAGTAGGAAAATCTTATGCAATAGTAAGTCTTGCTGTTTTATTCGAACGATTGCCCTCAATATTTGCAGATATGTCCAAATTGGCAACGGTAACCAGCTTATCAGAGACCCAAAGAGACGAACTCGAAAATTGGCAAATGAAAAAGTTAGATGGAGCTTGCACACTGCCAGACAGCGATTGGCGCGAAAGCAGAAGTATTGTCAGTTTTTTACTAGATTTGGGAAATGTAACAAGGATGGAGGGAAGTGTCCTTATATTCATGATCCCTCAAAAATCGCTGTCTGTACTAAGTTCCTGAATGGTTTATGTTCTACTCCCAACTGCAAATTGACACACAAGGTTTTTTATATATGGGGTCCAACAAATTGAATATGGTCTACTGCATTTACTGATCTGTCTGAAGTCTGAGGTTAATTGATTTTTTTATGCAGGTTATTCCAGAGAGAATGCCAGATTGTTCTTATTTTTTGCAAGGTGCGTCTTATATAGACAGCAGTCTTTCATCTAGTGAATAATATGAAAATGGATTCTAAAATGTTTCATGGCAGGCTTATGCTCAAATAGAAATTGTCCATACAGACATGTCAATGTGAACCCCAAGGCATCTATTTGTGAAGGATTTCTCAAGGGGTATTGTGCTGATGGGAATGAGGTATTAACCAATCAGGTTTAATTTACTATTGAGTTACTGGATGATTTGGATACTTCAACTCCCCCCCCCCCCCCCCCCCCCCCCCCCCCCCCCCCCGCCTTACCGTAATTTAAGTAAAAATCAATTTGAGTGCATATGAATGCTCATCATATTTTCTTAATTCAAGAAAAGGGTGTAGAATCGGATGTTTCATCGTACTTGTGGTGATTTGATAATTCTGATGATGTTCTGTAATATTGATCAATCTTTTATTTGTCAAATTATAATCCCATCTGTTATTTCCACTAAAAGTTCCTTCCTCTTTGGAAAACATTTTACTTTGTTTATAACTCCTCATCCACTTGCTTGCACTGCCTGTTTCATTGTGATCTAACCCTAAAAAAATACTATCGTACCCCAGTGCTTAGAGGATCCTCATTGTGTGAAATTTAAAGGGGGGGGGGGGGGGTGTAATTGTACCGTCTTACCCTTGCATATGATGCAATTAGGCTGTCTTTTAGATTCGGACTCATGGCCAACTGGTCACCAAAGAACAATTTACCGTTATGTCTGGGATCTCCCTCACATTCTTCCTTGTGATCTAACCCTAATGCTTGCCAATTTATGTTCTTTCAGTGTCGGAAGAAGCACAGCTATGTTTGTCCTACTTTTGAAGCAACAGGAACCTGTACTCAAGGAACCAGATGCAAACTTCATCACCCCAAAAAACAAAGCAAGGGAAAGAAAAGGAAAAGAACTGCAGATCAGAACAACAGTAGAGGGCGTTATTTTGGTTCTATTCCTGCTGATGTTTCTGAATCTGGGATGATGGTGGCTCCAAAGCGACATAGACAGATTGAAGTTGAAGAGGAACTTTCTGACTACATCGGCCTTGATGTTGTGAATGAAGAAGTTGCAGATGCGGTCGATCAATCATTTGTGCCGGCAGCTTTCTGTGACAACGATTCATTGGATTTACAGTTGGATGATTTTGATGGACTTAAACCAGTTCTTCTGTTGAAAACAAAGTTCACATTGCAATCACCTCAGTCTAGTAGCCTCCAAGCTTTTTGGCAAGTGGCGGAGACATAGGTCGTTTGTAAATGAGGCCATTTAGGTAGTGCAAAACCCCCCTCCCCCCACTCCAATTCTTTTTTAGTCGCATTTATTTTGAATGTATAATGTAAACAGTTCATCCTCCCCCTCCCCTTCATTTTTTGTGGATTTACAATTGTACATTAACATCTGGAATAATAGATAAGAAAAAATTTCTTCTCCTAGAGCAGTGGTACTTTTTGTCTCGACATATTAGCATAGTAGTTAACTGTCAGTTGACTTTTCATAATAGTTGAGGGAAGTGAAAGCTCTCCAGTCTTAGGGTATTGTTTGGATTTCTGTGGAAGTGTTCAAATGTTCGATCGTAAAATCAGTTTGGGGACATGTTCGAACCGTTTGGTTATTCCTTAAAAAGTGTGTTTTAGAGTAAAATTGTCTGAAAATTCACTCAAGTCTACAACTCAGGCAAGTTTTAATCCAACCATGTGTGATTGTTCTATTAGCATTATCGTTGGTATGGACATTGAGTCAATATAAATATAACTTTTACTTCTGTGGTTGTTAAGGACTTTTATAGGAAAGGTGCAAATTGTGCTTAGGCAGAAAGGACTAAAGTAACGAATACTAAGGATCTTTCAGTTGTTCTCACTTACTCAAATTAGGAGACTTGCGTAAAAAGGCATTTATTATCCGGAATATTTAACAGTATAAATATTGTAAAATATTTGATAAAATAATCAATTCCAGAAGTTCATTTAAGTTGGGAGAATTTTATCAGACTGACTTCAAAATTCAAATACAAGCACCTATTTATACACGAACTTCATCAAGAGATTACCTAGAATCCAATTAACAAATGATATTAGATATGCATTTGTGCAACGTGTAGATTCTCAATGATTTCAAGCATAATTCCATAAAACTAGCTTACTAACAAGCATAATTTCAAGCATAACCCAACCTTTGTACTTTCACACCAATCAATTCTAAATTCTAATTCTAACTAAATCAGATTCACGACAATTAATGCATTCAAATTATGTATTATTTCAAGATCTTGAAATTTCTAACCACAAATTTCTAGAATTCGTTAGTTTGAAGCGAAATTTAGTTCAAAAACCGTTGCTTAGAGAGAGGCTTGAAAAAGTGAACTGCTGTCAAAAGGAGAGAAGACAGAAGCTTGGGGAACAAGTTTCTAAAAATCTAAATCTGAATTAGAGTCCACACTTTTGTTCTACTTCCCTTCTATAATAATTGATAAGGATGGACCGTGGATCATGGAGCTCACATACTTCCGGGAGAGAATCATTCCTTTTTCCTATAAAAAATGTTACTCTTCCATCTCATTTTTCTCTCTGGTTATCAAATGATTGAACAACCGGGAACAATTTACTTAAAAAGTATCTAATGATTTATGAATTTTTAGTTGTTGAATCTCTCTTTGATTGATCAATGTGTGATATTTCGAATCCTCATTCTTAATGGAATCGGTTCTCTTCTAGATGGCTTCCCTGACTGGAAGTGGTACATGCCCATATTAGCCGGCTGGACATTGATCCGAGGGAGCAACTCTGGAGAAAGCTCCAAAGCAAGCGGGAATCAGCCCGCCGCCAAAACGGCTCCGAAACAAACGAAAAGGTGCATGCCGCACTCACGTTTCATTACATCATATATTATATCTATTATTTTGTCTTTCTATTTTTTTTTTTTTTCATTTTTCTCTCTATCTTTCTCTTCCATCCACCCCATTACTCTTTTTCCTATTTCATTTTTACCGCTGCGGAGAAAAAAGACTTGGATTCCCTATGCAATCACACATTCAGCAACTTATAATCAGTGTGGTAATGACATGGTGGGCTTGTGAAGGTTGACCAAGGTTTTGGACAGTTGACCTCGACTTACAAGTACCTAACTCTAATATATTACTTTTGGTAAAATTTTTTTTTTTTTAATATATCACTACTATAAGAGTAAGCTTTCCAGTGGACAAGAAGTTGCTTATGAAACTCAGATTAGGCGCAATGAGTGGCCAAGCTATTAGTCTGAGTTTGTTCCCAGTATAATCTTTGATAATGGTTAATTTTTTAAATTAGAAGTGATATAGTCAAATAGAGAAAAACAAAATAAGAAGAAAAAATATAAAAAAGATAAAAGTAAAAAAATAAAATTGCCCGACAATTTTGTGCTACTTTTCCTCTTTTATAACTGCTAAAATTATACAAAAGATTATCTTATCCCTAATTTAAACTTATCTCCTATGTGATAAACTTTAATATGATAGGATGTGAGAGATGGATAAGATTAATACTTAGGATAATAGTATGATAAATTTTAATATTGTTCAATATTTGGTGTGCTACAAATAACATTATTGCGTGATCCAATTCTATATTTGACATCAACCATATAATGATTGGATATGATATAAATTGTGCTGAAATGACCAAACTTTTGTTTCTTTATAATTATATATTTTTTTAAAGAAAAGTATCTTCTAATTTAATCTTATAATTTTAAAAATTATATAAATTATAAAAAATCATAATTTTATCTAAACTATAAAAATTATTTTTCTTTATGTTGTTTTCCCCCCTAAAGTTATTAAAAAATGTATAATATTTTTACAATTATGGTTATTATCCAGAAAATTTCAACAAATCTCTTAATTATTATTTAATTTTAAATATTTTGTTTACTAATATATTTTAAATTTATGTCAAAATTATATATCATGCTGAGTGCAGATTTTATAAATTTATATTATATAAAATTGAATATATGTTACTACATGCATTGTATATATTTTAGACCCCATTCTATTATGTTACTTAACACAGATCTCTCACCGTAATAAGAAATACAATGACCTTATATATTATATAATACGATATGATTATTATTATTATGTAATGTTGCAACAACCAATTGACTACAATAAAATAGGATAGTTATCTTATGTTTCTTATTATACCTAATTACTAAAGAGTCCTAATTAAATACATTATTTATTTAATTAGGACCTAAATTGAGAAAGTTATGCGTAAAATAGTGGAAATTTTTTCTAATCTCGTTAGCCCCCGCAAAGGCAACTCTAGTTGAAGTTATGGTCTTATGACTCGCAAATTGCATTGATGGCTCCTCTCTTGACACCTTTGCTGTCTTCTAAGCCCTGTTCAACCCTCCAAGTTTTTGAATCAGCCTTCAAGCTCTTCATAAGATTTGTAGAGCTGTTTTTAATTTCTTACCATATAAAATTTATAAATTTTAGAGGTCCTTGCGATATGGTAAAAAACAATTAAGGATTAAAGCTTTGGCAAATACAACTTAATCGATTACCTATCGGATTAATCGATTATTTGACCTTTGATTGAAACTGAACTGCTCTATTAAATGTTTTAATCGATTAGTGACATAGTGTAATCAATTACATAGTTGAAAACAAATTTTAAGTTTTGCTGAAATAATCGATTACCATCATCCGTAATCGATTACATAGTTCATTTTGAAAATCTTAATTTTCTGACTTAATCGATTACCAAAACTCGTAATCGATTACACAGTTCATTTTGTGAAATTGAACTTTCTGCCTTAATCGATTACAGCTCGGTTTAATCGATTATTTTGCTCGTTGCTAAAACCCAGAAACTTTCTTGAACATTTTAATGATTAAGTGATAATTTAATCGATTACATAAGCATTTTAATCGATTATCTGGCGCGATTAATTGATTATAGTTAGTCACAAAATTTGTTATAAATAAGTTTGAAGGCTTGACTTGTTTTCAAACTTGATCACTTCGTATTTTTGAGTATATACAAGCCTTCTAAGTCCTCCAAAGTGATTTTCTGGGTTCTATTACTTCTTGCTTCATTCAAAACATTCATGGATCTTTGAATGATTCTTGAGCAACAAACTATTACGAAAAGCATGTTCTAATTTTGTTTGTTATTCAACCTGACTTGGTGACTCATGTGCATTACATTCATTGGATCATCAGGTTGTCTCTCTCCTTAATCTTTGTTTGTAGTGTCTTTTGAATTTCTGTTGTAATTGGCTATTGTAAGTGAGTTCTTCTTGCTTGGGTCTAGAGAATGGTTCTCTAGCTAAAGAACAGAGTAGTGTTCTCTGGTTCTTATTCTTTAGAAGTCTAATAGGGTTATAGATTTCTATTCTTTATCTAGTGTTGATAAAGGAGGTTTTGTAAAAGCTTGTAAGAACAAAAATTTATAATAGTGGAACTCTAATTTAGTGTGAATTAGAAGAAACTGGATGTAGCTTCTGTTGTGAAGTGAACCAGTATAAATTGCTTGTGTTTTTGTTTCTCTATCTCTATTATTCATCTTGTTCATGGATTATTTGATTCATATTCATTATCCAACAAGTTCTGTTTTGAGCAATTGATTTCTAGGGGCTGAGTTATTTGATTGAGTAAAAAGATTTCCTAGTTTTGAAAGTGATAACGATCCTAAACTCTGATTTGAATTAATTTTAAAATACCAAGGTTTTAACCAATTCACCCCCCTCTTGGTTATTGTGAGTATTCCTATTATTTTCATTTTGTTTGAAACAAAACTTGATTTGGCAAAATACTCATTCTTACAAAAGCTCTCAAAGTCTGAGAAGAGATATTCTGAGTTACATTGATCTTGCTTCAACACCCAGATCTTATGTACCATTGATCATGTTGATTTGAACAAGATTTCTCAAGAGTTTTTTTTTAAAAGAGAGCTGATTTCAAGAATTTCATTCATTCAACCTGAGATTATTTGGTAACATTCATTCATTCATCTCCTGAGAATCATGAGGTTGTATCTCTCTTAAACTCTTGCAGTGATTTGTTGTTTACTTTTATTTCTTGTAAGTTCTTAGATCAAAGAGGGTCTTTAAAGCTTTTTCTAGAGTATGGTTCTCTAGAGGGAAGAATAGAGTAGTGTTCTCTGGTTCTTGATCATTAGAAGTCTATAGGGTTTAGATTTATATTTCTTTATCTAGGGTTGATAAAGGTGATTAGTTGTAAAAGCTTGTAAAAAACAGAATTTGATTTAGTGGAACTCTAACCTAGTGTTGGTTGGAAGAAACTGAATGTAGCCTTTATGTTGAGAGGTGAACCAGTATAAGATCTTGTGTTATCTCTATTTCTTAATCTCTTATTGTTATCTTAATCTATGATTCTTTTGGTGAATTTTTTTATTACTCAATAAGTGAAGTTTTTAGTAATTGTATTCTTGAACTGAGTGGATTGATTGAAACATTCATATTATGCTTGTTTTAAAAGAATTTTAAAAGACTCTGATTTAACCAATTCATCCCCCTCTTGGTTATTGTGTGTGTGCACTATTGTTTTTCAAGTATTTCGTACTAGAATTTGTTATTTCCCAATGTTCGCACACCTTGGGTGAGGGTGTGTATTAAACTCACTATTCTCTAACTTGTGTTATGATTGAGCAACACTTCTATGATTTTATGATATGACTAATTAGTAGCACTTCTATGGGTTAGTATTATGACTTAATAGCACTTCTATGGGTTAGTATTATGACTTAATAGTACTTCTATGAAAATATATGTCATGTTTGTTTTCATTTTTATTTGTTGTTTGATTTATGCTTATATGGATTATGTTATGTTTTAAGTGATTAAAGTTATAAAAATGAAATATTTATGGTATGGATTAATTTTATGTATAGATAGATATTATTTTAAAATTATGTGTTTGAAATTAATTAATATATTCATGTATTGATAATTTCATAAATAATTTTTTAAAAATAGATAATTAACGAAGGCTAAATCCTTTATATACAGTGGGTTTCTTACCGTGGATAAAACCTATTGTAATACAAACAGTTTAGCCCATTGTAATTTTTTTCCACAAATATACTTTTACTCATCAATTACCAATGACTTTTCCACGATACTATTAACGGTCAAATTACTAACTATTAAACCTACTATATTACCCTTGAGTTACTCACTGTACTACCAAGGACTTTTGAGCTCGTCGATAAAATTTACCAACGTAAAATTTATTGAGGGATATTAAGCTGTCAATTTGCAGTAGGTTTTCACTATTATAGTGAGCTTTTAGTAAAAACAATATGAACACACACAATAACCAAGAGGGAGGTTGAATTGGTTAAAACAAAGTCTTTAAAATTTCTTTAAAACAAACAGTGGATTTAGGATCTTTATCACAATTAAACCAAGAATGTTTCAATCAATCAAATCACTCAGCCCAAGAAACACAATTACAAACACTTAACTTGTTGAGTAATAAATAATTCACCAAGAATCATAGATTAAGATAGCTAGAAGAGATTAAAAGGAAGTAATCAACACAAGAACTTATACTGGTTTACCTCTCAACAAGAGAAACTACATCCAGTTTTTCCAACCAATCTTGGCTAGAGTTTCACTATTAACAAAATTTGTTATTTACAAGCTTACAAAAGATCACCTTTTATCAACCCTAGATAAAGAACTGAAATCTAAAACCGTATTAGACTTCTAATGATCAAGACATAGAGAACCCTTCTCTACTTTTTCCCTCTAGATAACCCCACTCTAGAAAAGCTTTAAAAAACCTCTTTGTAATAGTTACAAACAACCAAAAATACAAAAACAAATTTACAAGCAAAGCTAATGAAGAGAGATAACCTGATGATCCAATGATTATGAATGAATATGGTTTACCAATCAGAGTTGAAAATGAAAAATAATTTCAGAACTTCCTCTCCAAAAGCTTCTTTGAAATCTTGCCCAAGAAATCTTTCGATACACCATGAAGATTTGAATATGTGGGACAAGAACTTTAGAACTCAAAATATTCTTTCTCTCTTTCAGAAGGCTTATGAAAACTTTGAGAATTTTGTAGAGTGATGTTCTAATCTAATCAAAAAACCCAACAACTATTTATAACAAAATGTTGTAACTGAATGTAATTGATTAAATCGCCAATGTAATCGATTAAAACTTCATATGTAATCGATTGAAAACAAATTTAATCGATTAAAATGTTCTTCAATTTTTTGGAAAGGATATATGAACAAAGTAATCGATTATTTCGACTTGTAATTAGTTACTACAGGGATACTTCTTTTCAAAAATAAACTAAGTAATCGATTACAAATAAGTGGTAATCGATTATCACAGTCAAGTCATGTTCTGTAAATTAGAGATTTGTTTCATTTTTTAAGATTATGATGTTAGGTCTATATATATATATATATATATATATATAGATTGTTAAGATGAGAAGAATTACCCAGTCGAAAGAGGGGGCACCACCCTATGTGAGAGAGGGGGGTCATGTTGATGGAAGGTTTACAAGTTTGTCTAAGTTGTCCTAAAAACTTGTTGTGAGGAGATCGTAGATGTAATGAAGGTCTGAACCATGTTAAACAAATTGAGGTTGAGGTTGTGGATCTAGGGGTGAAGGCCTAAATCACATTAACCAAATTGAGGTTAAGGCTGTGGATGTAAGAGCGAGGACCTGAATCACATTAAACAAATTTGTGATATTTTACTATTTTGTTTATAATTTTATCTTTTGTTCTTGGTTGTGTGATTTTTTAGATATAAAAATATGAGTGTTTTTCCCCCAACAAGTATGAAAAAAAATTCTTGGAATGGGATGACCTTATCTATGGCAGGAAGAGAGATAATGATAAAAAATTTCTCGCAAACTATTCCTAATTATTGTATAAGCATTTTTTTTATTCCTACAACGCTTGGAGATGAGATTCAAAGGATGATAAATTCATATTGGTAGGTTTGAGTAATAGGGAGTCAAGAGGTATGAATTGGTTAGCTTGAGACAAGTTATGTGTTTCAAAGGAGGATGGTGGCTTGGACTTTCATAATATTTATGCCTTCAACTTCCATGTTAGGAAAACAAGAGTAGATATTTATATCAACCCCTAATGCTTTGTCATCAAGAGTCTTTAAAGTCAAATACTTTCTTAATGGGGACTTTATAGGTGTTGTTTTAGGAAATAATTCATTGTATTCTTGGTGTGAAATATAGTTTTTTTCTAAAATGGTGCTAAAAGAGGGTGTGAGATGTAAGCTATGCAATAGGATAATATAAACATGTGGTGGTGGTGGTGGTGGGGGGGGGGGGGG
>PYAF01003911.1:215620-236634 GCA_007407185.1 Glycine tomentella | reverse complement strand
TTTTTTTTTTTTTTTTTTTTTTTTAAAAAAAATTGATGCTCAGTAAATGGTCATCTATCTTGTTGTACCAAGCTCGTGGAACTTGTTTCAACCCATAAAGAGCCTTTTTGAGAAGATACGCCTTGTCCTTTTCTTTATTTTTCACAAACCTTCAGGTTGTTCAACGTAAATTTCTTCATGTAAATCACCATTTAAAAATGCTGATTTTACATCAAGTTGATACACTTTCCAATTCATTTAAGTAGCTACAGCAAGCAAAATCCTTATGGTGTCCAAACGAGCAACTGGTGCGAAGATTTCTGAGTAATCTACGCCGAAGATTTGAGCATAGCCTTTCATAACAAGTCCTGCCTTGTGTTTGTTGATAGAACCATAAACATTTAGCTTAGTTTTTTACACCCATTTGACTCCAATCACCTTCCTATCTTGGGGTCGATCAACCAATTTTCATGTTCTATTTTTCTCAATCATAGGCAATTCCTCCTTCATTGCAGCCATCCAATTTTGATCTTTCTCTGCTACTCCAACATCTGCAAGTTCACAAACAACAATATTGCACCTCTTGCAGGGGCATCATCTACCAATTCACTTTGCCAATCCTCTTCTTCGGTTCTTGAAGCAAGAGACTTAAACTATAGATCTGCTACAGTTTGATCCTTCTTCTTTGCCTCATCCCAGTTCCACTCTTCATCTTCTATGAAGTGGACATCTCTGCTAACAACAATGCTTCCAATTTGTGGTTGAAAAATTTTATAGGCTTTGCTGACAGTGCTATAGCCTATAAAAATGCCTAGTGATGCTCTTTTATCAAGCTTGTCATGCTTGCTCTATGGAACATGAGTAAAACACAAACATCCAAATATTATGAGAAAATTTAGAGATGGTTTATAACCATACCAAGCCTCATATGGTGTCTGATCCTTGACTGCTTTTGAGAGGAGTCTATTTTGCAAGAAAACAACTGTATGAATTGCTTCTGCCCAAAACTTCTTGGGTAGATTTTTTTCATGCAACATGCATCTAGTCATCTCTAGGATGTATTTTTTTCTCCTTTCACTCACCCTAATTATGTTATGGAGTATAGGGAGTGGTTAACTAATGCTCAATGCCAGCTTCCTCACAAAACTGATTGAATTTTTCTGAGGTGTACTCCTTGCTATTATTAGATCTTAGAATCTGAATTTGCTAGCCACTTTGATTTTCTACTAATTTTTTGAACTTCCAAAATGCTTCAGCCACTTCTGGCTTGAATTTTAAGAAAAAAATCCAACACATTCTTGTGAAATCATCAATAAAGGCATCATAATATCGATTACTTGCTAATGAAGGAGTTTTTGAGGTCCAACTATATCTGTGTGGACTAACTGCAACTTACTAGTGGCTCTCTTTACTGACTTCGAAAATAGCTTCCTTTTTTTCTTTCCAAATAGACAAACCTTGAATATTGGTATGTGATCATCAAGTTCTGGAAAATCAGCTGTCATTTTCTTGGACTTCATTTGGAGTAGCCCTTGGTGGTGATAATGCCGAGCCTTTTGTGCCAAACTTCTGTGATGATTTTCTTTGATTGGAAAAGCAACTTGCTCTTCCTCCAATGGATTTAGAGCAAAAAATTTCCCCTTTCATTTTTACTTTAAAGATATCCTGACTACCTGCATCTCTAATCAGGCAAAAATTATCTTCAAAAGCAACTTTGAAGTCTCTTTCAATCAATTGGCCAACACTCAACAGATTTTGTTAAATTTCGGGTACAAAAAGGACATCAGGAATAAACTTTGTACTTGAGTAGCTTGCTATTGCAACAATCCCCTTTCCTTTGACTGAAATATAATCACCATTGCCTATTCTGACTTTGGTGATGTTGGTTGGCTTTAAATCTTTGCAAAGCTCCCTGTCATTGGTCATATGATTTGTGCAACCATTGTTAATAAGCCAACTCTCACTTTCTTCACTTCTTGCAAAACACGTGGCCACAAAGAGTTGATCCTCCTCCTCCATCTAATCAACAACCTTAACTTCTTCCTCTTGCTGCTGATTTTTGCTCTTACATATGACTGCTTCATGTCCCATTTGATTGCACTTAATGCATTTAGCATCAGGTCTCTGCCAACATCTATGGAGGGTGACCCATTTTGCCACAATGCTGACAAGGTGGGTAACTTTTGCTTTCATCCCTTGCTTTGTTGTAATTATTTGCACTGCTTTGACTGCTGACTGGATGATTCTTCTTGTAGTTTTTAACTTGTTGGCTCTTGGCTAGAAGAGCACCTTCAATAGCATGATCTTCCATCATCAATCTTCGTTGCTCTTATGCTTGGAAGGCATGTAGCACTTCTGCAAAAGTAATTTTACACAAATCCTTTGTGTTCTCCAACAAAGCAATAGATGCTTCGTACCTCTCTGGCACCGTTACCAGAATTTTCTCAACAATTTTGGAATTTGCGAAATCACTGCCCAATAACTTTATCTTGTTGGCCATGCCCAACAATTTGTTTGAGTATTCCTTGATTATGTCAGACTCCTTCATCCTTTGAATCTCAAATTCCCTCATTAAGTTAAGCACCTGCATGCTTCGAATTCTTTCATCTCCAACATATTCCGCCTTTACATAGTCCCCCTTTTTTTTTTTTTTTTTGCCGATTTGAGAGTCATGATCCTAGTAAAGATGGTTGTAGAGACACCAAGAAAAAGGCATGATTCTGCCTTTACTTTTCGGCTTTTTTTCTCCTCATGATTCTTGATTTGGACCATGGTGGGATTGTCCGACAACGGAAGGACTTCATAATCCTCTTCTACAACTTCCCAAAGATCCAAAGCCTCTAGGTAATCCTCCATTTTGACAACTCAAAGATCATAGTTTTCCCTATTTTAAACTGGAAGAGCTGCTTGGGAAAAACTTGTTTTAGAATCCATTCTATTCTATAGGTCCTGTAAGAAAAGGGTTCTAAATACCAAATTGTTGGAAATTTTCAAGAGAAATAAAAACAACATTTGCGTAACAGAGAACAAAATACCATATAAAATGAGAAGATTTGAACTTGTTTTTTTTTTTTTTTAACCAGAAACATTACAATTTATAGAGCTTAAAGAATAACTACCCACTAACAACATGTTCCTAGAAATATGGCATGAATGTAAACAAAAAAACAAAGCACTTAAAACTAACTGATACCTTGAAACTAGGAAAACAACAACTAAAAATAACATAATCAAAAAGTGGACATGTTTTAGTACTGAAGCATTTTACTAACAACCTCTCTGCTGGTTAGTAATTATGCAACAAGATGATTTGGGACCATACTCCAAATGACATTTATTCAGTAAGGAGTGCATACAAGCTGACTTTGCAAGATGTTGGGGAAACTGGAAACATTACAGTGCCAAGTGATTAGAGCTTGATACGAAATGTGAATGTCCCACCTAGAGTGAAGAATTTGTTGTGGAGGTTGTGTATTCCTACATGATTCAGTTTGAATTTCTTGTGGGGTGCACTGCCCTATTGTTTGCCCAATTTGTTTGCCCGATACGGGACATCGATACATTATTTCAAAAATACTAATATTTCGATACATTCTCGATACGTCTTAGTATTAAATAATTTTTTTTATATAGAGTGTATTTCATATTAATAAAATATAATAAAAGGATTGACATATTTGAAGCAAGGTATGAAAAGCCGTGGAAGTGGGCCATATTTGAAGTTTCACCGCACGTTTGATTTTATAAAACAAAAAGGTATAGCCACAAGGAAGGATACACGTTTCGTAAGAGATTGAAGGAACGGTGTTGATGCATTATTAGGGGTATGTGGTGGAGGGTAAAAAATGGAATTTAAAAAATGCAAGTCCACGACGGAGGGCGTTACTTCCGTTTAGTTTTGAACCCAAAGAGCGGAGAACCTTCTCTTCTCTTCTCTCGTTCTTTCAAACCGCCATCTCCATCTCCCTCTTCTTCAGATCCTTTTCTTTCTCTTCTCATTTTTTCGTTCATCGTTTCGATTGTGACGCGATAGTGCCGCAAGAGCTGCCAACCATTGGCCGCTATCGACCGCTATCGAAAACTGTTGCGTTGCGGTGCGGAAGTAGCGGCTGGGTGCCACAACCCGCGACTAATGCGCAATAGCGCGCTAAAGCGGCACTATTTTAATCATAGCCGACAGCAAAGGAGGAAAAGAATGGCGGCAAACGACGATGGAGGAGGAGCAACCGATAGATTGAAATGGAGTATCCCAACATATCTGTATCGGATGTGTATCCAATATGTTGAGATTTTTTTTTTTCCGTGTCTCCGTGCTTCATAGGTTGGGATAGACTCAATCTTAATCATTGCTTGGAGGAAACCTTACTGTGGGCAGACATGACCGATCCAAGAGTAAAATAACTAATCTTACGCTTTAGGTCTACCAACAAAAAAGTATTTGTCATTAGCTAGTATTTATAAAGTAAAAAAATGTGTCATACATTGATAAAAAAAAATCAAATGTTAGCAAAAAGCGCAACATATATATTTAAAGTAATCAACTTTTAAAATTTGTTTTAGGTTTCGTTGGATCAGTCATGCAGACAGATTCTTGTAATCAAATTTTCTTCAACATGTTTTCGAGGTTGCCGGCGAATCAGCAATATAAGATGGTCATGCTGTTATGGAGCATCTGAAGGAGTAATGATTTATAAAACCTGGGAGAATCAGGAGGTCCCTAATGAGATAGTCATCAAGAGAGGTGAAGAGTTTCTCCATGGCTGGAAGAGTGCAAAGAGATCGTGGAGGAAGCCTTGGCTAAAGTGCAATGTAGATTCGAATCTTCTATATGAACAAAAACATAACAGGGATGAGTATGTGTTTGCGAGAAGAATACGGAAGGTGCGTGATAGCTAGAACAACTTGGAGACAGAAAACCGTGCTTGAAAATGTAGAGGGAGAAGCTTAGGGTCTGCCACTAGCCCTAGGCTATGCAAAGGTTAAGTTTGAAATTGAAATAGATTGCAAAATGATAGTTGATAGGTTACACTCTGCATGTTATGATTTGTCAGAAGTCGGGGTATTATATATAGTTGAATGTATGGAAGTTGTTGATTCATTATCCATCCTGTATGGAATAGGATTTATAAAGAAACAAACCAAAAATTGCTCATGAATTAGTAAGGACGATTCCATTATATTGTCTTTATTCTTTTGATCATTTAATTCCTTGTATTAAAAATCTGATGTATAATGAAATGAGATAAATATTATTCGAAAGAAAAAAAAAAAAACTTGAGTCCAAAATTTAAAAAGTCCCATCACTAAAATGATAATATTAATATATGTAATAATTAAAATGAAAATAAGTATTTCAAGTTTAACATATTAGGAGCATATTTTGATTTTTTTAGAGACTGATGTGATAACACTTTACATTATATTACTTAATTTAAAATTTTCTGCCCTACTATACTTAACAAAAAATTAATTATTTTCAATATTTCTTTAATTTAAATTTCAAAATTTTTTCTCTTCCAAAGAATTCTCTTTCTAGCCAGCTGTGCATCTGGAAAGAGTAACATGACTTGATACAATATCAATTATAGGTAAAGATAGAATATAGGATTACAAAACCAAAAATGGTTCAAGAGGGAATGGGTTTACAATTTCTGACAGGAAATTACATGAGATGAAAGAATCAATTGTTACAGGCCCTCGTTGTTATGTGTTCACTCTTTACTATATCTGCTTATAACCCTTCCTTGTTAATTTGCCTCTTATTGAATGAAGATTGTTCGACAACCCTTCTATATTTTGTGCCTTGATCCTAAATTTTCATTAATGTTCTATAGTTTGCGCTCTTCACGAGTTTGTCATTAGTCCCTTGACATTTAACAATTTGTTCCTTTCATTATTTTTTAGGGTGTGTTTAATTTAGAGGAGAAAAATAAAAATGAAAGAAATATAAGAATTTTTTAATTAAAATAGAGTATAATAAATGTGAATCCCACAAAATATAAAAAAAATTCTTTGATATATTATTCCCTTTCTTTAAAACAAACAAAGCCTTATTGTCAGTCTTGACTAATTTAGACCCAATTAAAAATGACCTGCGAGATTGAGTGAGGTGAAAGGAGAGGAATTATCTCGTTGTTTTTGGTATATTACAAAGAATGTAAATATAAAAAAATCCAACTGATTAATTTTATCTTATTTAAAGATATAATTTCTAAAATATATTTTTTTTTATCAAATTTTGATTTTTTTTATCCATGATATCAAGTTATAATGAATGATATTTTATGAATAATATTATTTTTAATTGAAATCAATAAAATTAAATTATACTAATTAACTTATGTAAAATTAGTTTTTTTTTTAATATTTGAGTTCAAAGGAAATATGTAGCTAAAGTTTGGACTTTTGGACGATAGGTGAAGATGATCGGGGAGGCTAGGGATTCAGTTAGAATGCCATGATTTTTGTGAGAATTTAAATATAATTTAAGGTTGATATTAATATTTTTGTTTTCTAGCACATCTAAAACATGTATGTATTTAAGAACAAGAGATTACTTTCTTATTTCTTTCTTACATTTTTTTAAGAAATATTTCTTTGTTACATAAGAAGTAAGGGGACTTGCCCCTTCAAAGATGCCAAAGGACGCCTGAAAAACATTAGCACGGTACAAAACGCTTAAAAATATTTAAAATATTATATTATTCTATAATATTTTCTTATCATATTTTTTATTATATTTTTTTCTCTCCATTCCTTTTCATTATATCATTTATTTTTGTAATACATTGTTGCAATTTTATGTACGTTTATATCACCTATTTAATCATATATTTCTCTATCTGCTGTTCTTATCTTTTTCATGAAAAAATTATTAAATATAAGAGTCTAATATAATTTTAATTTAAGTATTTGTACTCTATCATTTAATTATAAATAACTTTTAATATAATTGGACTTGAATCCTCTATTGTACACGTCTGTCCAGTCTCTTTTATCTTGCTCTATTTTTTCTTTTAGCATTACTCTTTGATTCTTCATTCTCTTTCTTTCTTTGCCTTTGATTTTTTTTTTGGCTGTAGAAACAACACCGCGATAAAAGAAAAGATCATCTGTTTTAGTTATATTTTTTAAAAAGTAATCATCATGAAAAATCAATAACTTGTAATTATACAACAATTTAAAATTAAATGATGATATGAAACACCATTACATTATTATTAATACATTCCAATTCATTTCTACAATTACACGTGTCAGATAGCACACAATATTTGGTGTATGGGCATATAGTAATGTGTGTCTCCAGAAATTTCCACGTCTATCTGACACGTGTAACCTCTAGATAAGTCCGGAACAATTGCACCACACACGCATTGAACACGCATTTGAATGCACACTTTGTCAGTTATATTCCCGTATTTACACAACCCACAGTCCAAAATCTTAGTGAAAGTGACCCTAGAGAAAAAACCATGTACAATACACATACGTACAAAACTGCAGTATAATTGTACACAAATACGGAAGTATTTAACCATTAAATTTAAAGACTTGGATCAATTAGACTCATAATTATCATATTCTAGAAAATTCAGCTCATAAATATCTACTTGGAATAATAGAAAAGTTGCTTTCAAGCCAAATGCTGTGAAACTTCCTTCAATTTGCCTAATAGACCTCGATCATCCTCAGCCACATCACCAATATATCATAAGTCTCGATCGAATTATTGTACGATAATGAATTTCCTGCACACATAAAAGAAAGTGGTCCCTACTCCCTACAAATTTATGTGTATATATAAACATTTCATGTCTTGCATTTTTACATGTATGGGCAATTGAGCATATACATAACTGTTGCGAGCTTTTGAGTTTGACTAAACTATAAACAAAAACTTCACTATATTCAATACCCTTTTGTTTTGTGTACAAAATGTGTCCCCTAACACCCAGTGACTTGAAGCGGATTTTCAACAAGGTGGACATGAATGGCGATGGGTTATTGAGCCTTGAGGAGCTGAAGATGCTGCTAGACAAGACAGGGTTCAGTTACAGCATTGAGGAATTGGAGTCTCTAGTGGGAAAGAAGAGCCTTGACTTCAGTGAGTTCTTGTTCTTTTATGAATCTATGTTGAAGCAGAACAATAATGGGGAGGAAGAATTAGGGGCTAGTAATTATGGGGATGATAGTGATGAGGTTGAGGAAGTGGAGAGGGACCTTGTGAAGGCTTTTAAAGTGTTTGATTTGGATGGTGATGGATTCATCACAAGTCAAGAGCTTGAGTGTGTGCTGAAGAGGCTTGGCATGTGGGATGATGAAAGGTGTGGCAAGGATTGCAAATCCATGATTTGCTCCTATGACACTAACTTTGATGGCAAGCTTGATTTTCAGGAGTTTAAGGACATGATGCTGCTTACTACTTCTTGATCGTTTTGTTTTGTGCTGAGCTTTACACTTTGGTTACCAAGTGATCATTATGATATGTCTGATCGTGGTCATTGATTTTTCTTGGCCTTAAATTTTGTGGTTTATTGTAAATTGTATATGTTAGTGATAATAATCAATCGCTGCTTACTATGGCATACAAAAGTGTATTATTGCTGCTGTTCAACAAATGCTGGACATTAATTAAAGCAAAGTTGTCTAGGCTATCTATCATGCATATGATCGATACTCTGTAGGTACAAAACTACGAATACTCTGTTTTGGTTTTTAGCTAATTAACTACGAATACTCCAATTAAGGTAAAAATAGAACAGAGAATATGGAAATTCATTGGTTTTTCGAGGTTATATATGAATATGACAAATGAGCTTTTAATGTAACCCTGCTAAAAGTCATAGTTAATGCAGATCAATTGTTACCTTCATATACGAAATATCTATATAAGTTCGTCAAATATGCTTCTTATTGATCTTTTCGTATGCACATTGTTTCTGGAATAAAAGTTTTCTTGAGCGATCATATTATATTATACTTCCGATGTATTTATTAATTTATACTAAGTAATCTAATTGATAATTTTTAATGAAGTATTTATCCTCGTTCAACTCACATTTTTTACCATAAAATTTGAACCCCACAAGGAATTCGAATTGAATTTTACCCGAACTAAAGATTTATTAGTAAAAGAAAAAAAAGTTTAACGAAGAAAAGAGTGTAGTCATTGCTACAGTTATGCAATTCCTCACTTTTTGTCTTTATTATTACCAGACTTCCTTTAAATAGGATCTGAAATGTTATGTGGCTACCGCGAATTTGGTACGTCGCAGAGATTATTATTATGAAAATTCTGTAATTATGCCTATAATGGTGATTTTTTTTCTTATACATTGGTGATTAATTTTGTAGGTGTTTGAAAAAGTCCAATAATACCAGGTAGACAAATCTATCAACGAAACTTACCAAAAAGATCACTCCGTATTATGAAAGTCATAGCGCGCGAAAGACACTGCAACTGAAAATTGAATATTAGATTGACTTAGCCGTCAGCTATTGATAATAATTTTTCTAAACCCTTGGGCGGTGCATGCGTGTCACATATGTCACGTAAATAAAATATTGATAATGATATATATATATATATATATTTTATATATATATATATATATATGTATAAAGGAAGTATACCGTACGAGAAGTTCTCGTTATAGTAGTTATACGAATTAGTTTTGACCTTCTAGTTTGTATAGTCATTAATTACTCATTAGTCAAGGCTTTTATAATAAGAAATTTGTGATAATTATTTAAGTCTTTTTAATAAATTGACTGTGTACTCATCCTTAAGTTTCAATTTTATTATATGAAAATAATTATTCAACTTGTCATTTCAGTATGAGAAATTTCGACCGTCCACAGCAATTTATTATCATCCGCCGGTCATGGTGTAAAAATACTGTGGGTGTATATGGTTTCCACGTTTGCAACGAAGCACTTCCTCTATAACTTCATCATTATTGGGTATTTAATTGAAAGTTTTTTTTGTCTTATCTCTTTTCATTATCTAAAGCCTTAATTTGTAGCGTTCTGATCATATTCTTTGAGACCTTCCATAATATCTATATTCTTGATTTCTTCAGTTCCTAAGTCTTCCATGCCTTGCTTAATTATCTTCCCATCTGCATGCCCTCCTACGAGTTTTCTCTTTTCTTCTTTTTAGTTTTAAAAATTCAGACCCACAAGAACAAGGAAAATTCTCCTAGATAATTATCAAATTGTAAGCAGGCTCTTGTGGTAATTAATTTTTCTTTAAATTTGTGATTGCGAAAATTCTCACTTCATCAAAGTATATTACTCTGGATTAATTTGTGGATGGTACTATTATAGAGTTCAGGAGTTTGGCTTATACATATATAGTCGGAATCAGGTTTCAAATTTCAATAAGATTTGCTTCATTTGCATCCTTGTATTATATCCATCCATCTCTATATCTTTCTTTGGTGTTTGTTTTCGTATTATTGTTATGCCTTTATTTTGTTTACTTCCATAGTAAAGTCGTGTCTTATAATAGATCATGAATTCAATTTCAAAATGATCTCTTTATATATATAAAGATAAATCTGCATATATGATTATCCTCTAGATTTATACTTTCGCATAGCGAGTGAGAAGTCTTCATAGACATGCTTATGTTATTTTTTTTAATGCATTTTTTTTTTGTTTGCTTCATTATGAACTTATTACTTTTATTTTCCTACGTATATAATGTCCAACACAAAAGCATGGCTACTTTCCTCTCAACCATGGTCCTGCAAATGTTCGAATATGACATAAAAGCAAGTAGTAGAATCAAGTTGACCAACACATGGTATGTTTTTTCCTTCTAAAAAAATTTATATAAACTGCAGAGAAGGAATTTCACAGTCCCGAAAGTTAGAGTAACATGGCTAAACTCCCTATTCAAGGATATGTTTTTCGCAAGAATCAGAGTTAGAAACTTTCTTATAGAGTATTTTTATCCTCACTCAAACTTTGCGATCTTAATATGTTTCCACTAGGTCAAACCCTTTTGAATTTTCTTCTTCTTTATAGATTGAGTGAATTAATTATCAATTTGGTTCATTGAATATTATTTTATCTCTTAGAAATGAAAGTATATATGTGGTTGAAAATATTAAATATTTATTTTATTTTAGTTCATGCGTTAACATAAAATTTAGTGATTAATTAGATTTTTTCAATATTTGAGATATTATTTAATATAATTTTTATTACTTAAAGAATCGATCATTTATATAATCTTTTTACTTTAAAATTATTTATATGAAAGAATAATATTTTGAAGGTGAAATAGATGGTTTATACGTTTTGGCTTTGATATATACTTTTCATAACATGCCAAGATATCCATGTTGAGGTGCGTGCGTATCTTAAGTTCTCCACCTTCTTCGGCATATATGCACTATGATTAGGAACCCAGTGTTTTATTTTAACTGAAATTAACCAATCTTTTTATTGTCTTGAAGTGTATAATCAAGTAAATGGAAATGGAAACGTTGTTAATTAACTTCTATTTCTCTTAATTATTTTATGTTCCTCTACAGTATATATCCGCATTTGCTGAAATAGCCTCGGGTTAGCCGTGGAAACAAAATTCTTTCTTTTATAGTGTGTGGTCATGACTGGACCATAGCGTAGAATGGTTGTGTCCAGAGGAAATGTATTCTTTAGTTGACTTCAAATACTTGGACAACCTCAAACGTTAGGAGCCTATAGGAACATGTATATTCCAAGCATTGGAAGTTAGAATAAACTTTATTTGATCGGATACTTATCAGCCACTAGTCAAATTCATTAAAATTCTTTCATTTTCTTATTGAGTTTTATCATCACAAAATTAAAACTCAAGCTATCCACTCTCAAATCTCAATTTACCCCCCAAAAAATTTACTCTCATCCTGCCTTTTGAAAGAAAAACTTAATGCCCAAGCTTGGGGTTTGAGATGGGTTTTCCCTTGTATACAAGTTAAGGAATATGAATATTCACCTCTAACCCCATTTTAATTAACTTCTCAATAGTTTTTAAATTATATAGTAGTGTTAAATTACAAAGTTAAATTTATATTACAAATATGGTTTTGTTTTAACATTCTCACTATGTTAAAGTTCTTAATGTTTACTTTTATGTGTTATTAATCTAAAATGTACTTTATATTTAGTTTATTTGAAGAAAAAAAGAATATATGGGGAAGACAAAGAAAGGTTTTTCCAAAGCAAAATTGTACGAAAAAATAAAGGATCCGATGGGCTATCTAATTTTATTTTCAACGAAAACCAGAACAAGTACTTTGAGAGTAGTGAAGGTGAAGAGGCAGAAACATGCCTCTTACCCACCTAGCTAGTTGCCATAAGTTTGACCAATGCTTTAATCGTGGTTTCAAAACCTTCATGTGATAGAGTTGTGTGGTGTCAAGCGAAAGGAGTGGATACATGTAAAAACATTCTAATACTCAAGTATGAATGGACATAAGCAAAGTGATAACATGTGGTGATACTTCCTACCTAAGGGAGCTAGGAAGAACATAATCATTTTATGAGTAGTGGCAAAACCAATGTCATAATGTTGAATCAAAGTATCAAACTATATATCGTCAACCCAAATATTTAAGGAAATCAGGAGGGAAAAAAATTGTGCAAGAGAAGTGTTTTTTTTTTTTTATTTGTGAAAGACAATGAAAACCAAACACAAATTAACGAGAATTTTTTTTTTTTTTTTACAAAATGTAACTTATAACAAATCAGCAAGACAAATTTAGGTTCGGGTATGAGTGATGAGGACATCAAAGATCAGGTCCAAGCCCAGAAGAAAGTCCAAGACCCAATACAAGGCATAGGAGAGTCCATTATAAGAACAAGAACTAAAAAGATCCAAGAAGTTTTACAATATATAGTGACTAATTTGAGCTCAAGTTTAATTATGCCTCACTTAACCAGTAAGGCATTTTAGTTATGCTTACAATGTTGAGATTTTATTTTTCTTTTATTTTCTACCAAGCATGAGAATTAATTTGTAAATCATTTTTGAAGTGAATAGATAAGGAACTCTTGTTGGGTTTTATCATTGAAGCGTGAGAATTGTCTCTGCTACGATTCTTCCTTGAACCATTTGATCTTATCAAGAATTGCTTAATTCTTGCGGTATTCTTAAAGGCTTATCAAACATCATTGTTTGTGGCGCCTATCTGCTTCATCCTTTCACATTTTCCTTCCTTGTTTAATTTCTGCCTTGCTAATTCTATAATTATGTCTGAATTTCTTAGTTGCATAACTCTCGTTTTACTTATCCTTTTTCGGTGTTTCTTATGCCTAAATTGTGTTTCAGAACGTCCTTTTTCACCTCGTTTTGGAACCGTTCCAATCCGAGTTCTATAGGTTGAAAAACGTATAAAAGTTAATGATACGTTTCTAGCTCAATTGGTGTGCGAATTCCAAGCTTGAATTGGTCTGAATTTGAAGCAAGGCAGGGGGATTTACATCATTTGGTATTCAGGCAAGGTTCTAAGGTTGGAAATAAGGTTGAGTTCATCCATCATGTTTTTCATTTTTGGGTAACCCTAAACCCCTAAATTTTGTTTGCTCAATTTGAATTGTGCAATTCTGTTATAGCCTTATGTTTGCTCATAATTTATTCTTTCAATTTCCCACTGTGTCATTTTCTTAAATTCTTGTTCAGTTGATACAGTTCTACATTTGTGTTCTTGGAGTTCATCCCATCTTTATCATTGTTCATAAACTTTAATCCTGTCAATCCATGTGATTTGGGCTAAGTTATTGTTGAGTGTTAAATATTTGCTTGTTTTGTGGGAATATAGTCCAGTTTCATTCTCAGATGCTGCAACTTCAGAGCTTCATTCCAAAATTACACATTTCATTATTAAAAGCATTTTGCGTAAAAAAAAGAAAGAAAAATAATTGTAGCAAAAAAACTTTTAAAAAAAGAAGTATATTAGTTGTGTTCATTAAATTCATTGCACCCCACTTGTGTGATAAAATTCCTAAGTGTCAAGTGTCTTCTCTAATTATTATTTTTCCATAAAATTAATGTTTGTCTTGCTTGTTTGTTGGTAGTGAAATTGCATTTGTTGGTGCTAGAAATTTTGTTTAAGCTCTGTGATTGCTACCTTTAAAAGTGCTTCTTGATTATAGATTATTTGGTTCAATTAAGAACTTAAGTGAGGGAAAAAGTGCTAAAAGGCATAGAGTGAAACGTTAAAGAAAAAGCCATAAAAGAGAGCATTATACACAAAATATGGCAGGTACATCTTTGAGTATAAATATGTGAGAAGAGTGATGAGGTCCTATTACTTCACTTTTTTTGGTCCTTTACTTGAAATATGGCAAGTATAGGCGGTGATGGTACCCCTCCTCCAGGGGAGACAATAGATTGTTGATTAATGTCATTACAACCCAAATGCAAAGAATGTTGATAGAACATACCGATGAGCTGTATGGGAGAATTGAACAACTAGAAAATTAAGGAAATGGTGATGATGGTGGAATCAGAAGGAGGAGATGGAGAAATAATGAGGGTGATGCTAGAGAGGACAAAATTGGAGGAGTAAAGTTGAACATACCTTATTTTCAAGGAAAGAGTGATCCAGAAGCATATTTGGAGTGAGAAATGAAAATTAAGCAACTATTTGCATGCCACAATTACACTAAGGATAAAAAGATGAAGGTGGCAGTTGTGGAATTCACTGATTATGCTCTCATCTGGGGAACTAATTACAAAGGAAGAGGGTGAGATATGAAGAACCCTTGGTGGTTAGTTGGGAAGACATGAAGAGGTTGATGAGAATAAGGTTTGTTCCTTCTCATTATCAAAGAAACCTTAATAACAAGCTCCAAAGACTCACACAAGGTAGTAGAAGTGTTGATGAGTATTACAAGGAAATGGAGGTTTCCATGATTAGAGCTAATGTTATGGAGGATTGAGAGGCTACATGGCTCGTTTCCTACATGGGCTAAATAGTGATATAAGGGATGTTGTGGAGTTGGAGGACTTAGTACATCAAGCTTCTACGGTGAAACAACAATTGAAGAGAAAGAGTGTCGTGAGGAGGAGTTCATCTAATGTTCACTCTCCTGGTTGGAAGGACATAAATAAGAAGGAGGGAGGGTCATCAACAAGCAATCCCAATGTTACAGCTCAAAAGAACTCAAAATAAGTATGATGAGGCACTTAAGAAAGCAAGGAGTAGTGAGATTAAGTGCTTTAAGTATTTGGAAAGAGGTCACATAACTTCTCAATGTCCAACTAAGAAGACTGTGTTACTTAAAGAGGATGGAGAAATAATTAGTGAATCTTCTTTAGAATCTTCCTCATCTAGCGATGAAAAGGCGCATGAAGAGGAAAGAGAGTCAGAAAGAGATTTGTTCACGATTAGAAGGATGTTGGGTAGTCAAGCAATTTAATTGGATGACTATCAAAGAGAAAATATTGTTCATGCGAGGTGCCTCATCCAAGGGAAGTTATGCTTTTTGATCATTGATGGTGGGAGTTGCACTAATGTGGCTAGTGCAAGGTTGGTTTCAAAAATGAATTTGGAGACTAAGCCACACTCGCGACTGTACAAACTTTAATGGCTTAGTGAAGATAGTGAGATGATTGTGAATAGGCAAGTTGAAGTGGGCTTTTCCATAGGAAAATATGAAAATTCTATTTTGTGTGATGTGGTGCCTATGGAGGCTTGTCATTTGATTCTTGGGAGACCTTGGTAGTATGATAGGAGAGTCATGCATAATGGTTTCACTAATAAGTTCACTTTTGTGCAAAAAGATCGCAAACCTACTCTTGCACCATTGGATCCAAGAGAATTTAGTGAGGATCAATTAAAAATGAGAAAGAAAAGAAAAGAAGAGAGAAAACAAAAAGAGAGATAACAGAGAAAAGAAAAAGGAAAAAGAGCGTGGAAAAGAGAAAGAAAGAAAAGAATCAAATATGCTTATGAAAGAAAAATAAGTAAAAAGGGCTATGCAACTGAGAAAGCCAATACTTTTACTTTTGAGTAAAGAGTGTAATTCAAATGGCGCATGTCCTGCTAACTCTCTTCCAAAAGAGGTTTCTTCTTTGTTGCGGGATTTTGAAGATATCTTTCCCAAATAAGTGTCTCAAGGTTTACCCCCTCTTAGGGGAATTGAGCATGAAATTGATCTCATTCCAGGAGCTTTATTACCTAATAAGCAGCCCATTGAAGCCATCCCCAAGAAACCAAGGAGATTTAAAAGCAAGTTGAAAACTTGATGCAAAAAGGGTGGGTTAAAGAAAGTTTGAGTCCATGTGTAGTTCCAGTCATTCTAGTCCCTAAGAAAGATGGAACTTGGAGGATGTGCACAGATTGTAAAGCCATCAATAACATCACAGTAAAGTATAGACATCCCATTCCTAGGTTAGATGAATTGTATGGTGCTTGTGTCTTCTCTAAAATTGACTTGAAAAGTGGATATCATCAAATTAGAATTAAAGAAGGAGATGAGTGGAAAACAACCTTTAAAACTAAATATGGGTTGTATGAATGGTTGGTTATGCCCTTCGGGTTAACCAATGCCCCTACCTTCACGAGATTAATGAATCATGTGTTGAGGAAATTTATAGAAAAGTTTGTTGTGGTCTATTTTGACGATATTCTTATTTATACCAAATCTTATGATGACCATGTTGTGCATTTGAGGTGTGTTTTGGAAGCACTTAGGTGTGAGAAATTGTATGCTAACATGGAAAAATGTGTGTTCTGTATTGACCATGTCATTTTTCTTGGATTTATTGTTAGCTCACAAGGAGTGCAAGATGATCCAAATAAGGTGAAAGTCATTCAAGATTAGCTAACCCAAAAAATATAAGTGAGGTAAGGAGCTTTCATGGCTTAGCAAGTTTCTATAGGAGGTTTGTTAGAGATTTTAGTACTTTGGCTGCAACTCTAAATGAAATTTTTACGAAAAATGTTGTTTTTGAATGGGGTGATCAACAAGAGAAGGCTTTTACTACTTTGAAAGAAAAGTTAACTAATGCTTATGTTCTTGCTTTGCCTAATTTTGCTAAATCCTCTGAGCTTGAATGTGATGCATCTGGGGTAGGCATAGGGGTTGTGTTGATGCAAGAGGGGCATCCCATTACATATTTTAGTGAGAAACCAAATGAGGCTGCTTTTAGTTATTCTACATATGATAAGGAATAGAATACCTTAATTAGAGCTTTGCAGATTTGGCAGCAATATCTCTTGCCCAAGGAATTTGCTATTCACAATGATCATGAGTCTTTGAAATACTTGAAAGGACAAGGAAAATTGAACAAGAGGCATGTCAAGTGGGTGAAATTTCTTGAACAATTACCCTATGTGATCAGACATAAGAAAAGTAAGGATAATGTGGTTGTTGATGCACTCTCCTGCGGGTATGCATTATTGTCTACCCTTGAAACTAAGTTTCTTGGTTTTGAGTGCATTAAGGAATTGTAAGAGCATGATGTTGACTTTTTTGATAAATATCAAACATGTTCTCATACTGTATCTGATGGGTATTTTAGGCATGATGGGTATTTATTAAGGGACAAGAGACTTTGTGTGCCTAAGGGTTCAATTAGGGACTTGCTTGTTAGATAGGCACATGAAGGGGGCTTAATGGGGCACTTTGGGGTACAAAAGACATATGACGTCTTGCATCAACATTTCTATTGGCCTTACATGAAGCATGATGTGCATAAGCTTTGCGATAAATGTCTTGTTTGTAAGAAAGCTAAATCTAAGGTCATGCCACATGGTTTGTATACTCCATTGCCAATTCCTGAATATCCTTGGATTGACATTTCTATGGATTTTGTTCTAGGTTTGCCTCAGCCCAAGGGAGGAAAAGACTTAATTTTTGTGGTGGTTAACATATTTTCTAAGATGGCTCACTTCATAGCATGCAAGAAGGTAGATGACGCTTGTCATGTTGCTGATTTGTTCTTCAAGGAGGTGATAAGATTGCATGGTTTACCTAGAAGTATTGTAAGTGACCGATACTTCAAATCTCTTAGTCACTTTTGGTGAACTTTGTGGGTAAGATTGAAACTAAATTATTGTTTTCAACTACATGTCATCCCCAAACCGATGGGCAAACTGAAGTTGTCAATAGAACTCTTTCCACTCTTCTTAGAATCATTATTAAGAAAAATCTTAAGCCTTCGAAAGAGTGTTTACCACATGTTGAATTTGCTTATAATAAGGTTGTACATAGTACTACTCAGATGTCCTTTGACTCCTTTTGATTTGTTGACTTTATCTAACATTTCTCAATTTAAAGATGAATCTGGGAAGGTTAAAGTAGAATATGTCAAGAAGTTGCATGAGAAAGTCAAGGCCCAAATTGTGAAGAAAATAGAAGGGTATACAAAGTATGCAAACAAAGGAAGGAAAAATGTAACATTTGAACCAGGTGACTGGGTATGGGTGCATTTTAGGAAAGAGTGGTTCCCTTCACAAAGGAAGTCAAAGCTTATGCCCAGAGGAGATGGTCATTTTCAAGTATTGGCCAAGATCAATGATAATGCCTACAAAATTGATTTGTCGGGTGAGTATGGTATAAGTGCTACTTTTAATGTGGCTGATCTATCTCTTTTTTATGCATGTGATGATTTAGTTGATTTGAGGGCAAATGTTTTTCAAGAAGGAGGGAATGATGAGGACATCAAAGACTAGGACCAAGCCCAGAAGGAAGCCCAAGATCGAGGCATAGGAGAGCCCATGACAAGAGCAAGAGCTAAAAAGACCAAGACGTTTTGCAACATATAGTGACTAATCTGAGGGCAATGTAATTGCATGAGAGGACCCAACATCTAGAGGCCAATATGCGTGGGTTGTTAGTCACATGTATTGCTTGCTTGGAGTGAGAATAAAAGGCAATTATTAACTTAGGCATTTAATAAAAAAAGAATAATAATATAGTGTTTGTAGCTAGTTTTGAGACCTAGACCTCAAGCTTAATTATGCCTCACTTAACTAGTAAGGCATTTTAGTTATGCTTACAATGTTGAGATTTTATTTTTCTTTTATTTTCTACCAAATGCATGAGAACTAATCTACATAAATCATTTTTGAAGTGAATAGACAAGGAAATTTTGTTGGGTTTTATCATTGAAGTGTGAGAATTGTCTCTGCTAGGGTTCTTCCTTGAACCATTTGATCTTATCAAGAATTGCTCAATTCTTGTGGCGATCCTCAAGGCTTATCAAACATCATTGTTTGTGGCGCCTATCTGCGTCTTCCTTTCACATTTTCTGTTTCCTTGTTTAATTTTTGCCTTGCTAATTCGTAATTCTATCCGAATTTCTTATTTTCATAACTCTCGTTTTACGTATCCTTTTCAGTGTTTCTTGTGCCTAAATTGTGTTTCAGAACGTCCTCTTTCACCTCGTTTGGGAACCATTCCAATCCGAGTTCTAAAGGCTGATAAACATATAAAAGTTAACGATACGTTTCTGGCTCAATTATTGTGCGAATTCCAACTTAGAATTGGTCTGAATTTGAAGCAGGGTAGGGGATTTACATCAATAAGAGAGATAGGTTTAAAATTTTAATATTTTTTTCCATCATTGTCAGATTTTATCAGGCCTTTTTTTGCGGGGTGGTCTGGCTTGACCTTTTTAAAATTAATCATATTAGTGTCTCCACACAATTATATATTTCAATTGCATAAATGTTATTTTCCTTTTCAATCATTTAGTTTTTTATCTATTAATTAAGTTCATGTCAACATTAAATAAATAAATAAAGACAATACATTTATCCCAAAAACTTAACATACATTATAACCTCACATTCTAAACTTATGAGTCACAAACTTAAGGAGTTATTTTGATCATAATTTATTTTTTTATCTAAAAATTCATGTTATTTATGATATGATGAGATTATTAACTTATTAAAATATTCAATATGCAATCAAGTGTAATATGTATATTAAATTTTTATTGAGCCCTATTGAACATTGATCAATCATTAATATTACACCTAGGCCTCATTAGATATTTGTAATGTCTTGAAATTAAGCATGTAATTAAGCCTTGATTAAGCCTATGTTTAAGTATAATGATTATGCCTTAGATCCCTAAGAGGAAGAGCTTGAGAAAGAGTTGAAAAACAGATTCGATCATAGTCGCGTTGAGAGGCTTTAAAAGCAAGTTATAGGCAGTTCTGCCCTGCGGCGCTAACATCGTGGGAATGGCGCTATTAGCGTGGACTGGCCGAGAGTATGGCGCTAACAGCGTGGGAACGACGCTATTAGCGTGGACTGGCCGAGTCCATGGCGCGGTCAGCGCGAGATACGGCGCTATCAGCGCGGGAAGTTTAAATCAGGCCAATAGATGCGGCCATCTCACGCTAGTAGCGTGGCTTCGGCGCCAGTAGCGTGGGTGAGGCAGAAATGCTTTTATAAAAGGCCATTTGGGAGAGAGAGAGAAAAAGAGAAAAAGAAAAGGAAGAGAGAGAAACCTCCATTGATGAGCGTTTGAGCTTTATATCTTCTCCATCGTTCATCTAAACACCTCCGACCCAACTGAAAAAGTGATTAGAACCTCGAGAGGAGAGAAAACCCCCGATTGATCCCTGAGAATAGCTGAGAAACAATGAGATTTGATTTCTCTGAGAGAACCCTTGAGAGCTCGAAGTTTAAAGGCGAAGGAAGCTTTGATTGAGCGATCTAACCTTGGGAAAGCGATTCCCTGGTGTTTTTGAACATCACAGAGGTAAGAAACTCGAGCTCTAACCGTTGGTTCTGTGTATTGGATTTCGGGATTTTGGGGTTATCTTGAGGGGTGTTTTTGGAGGTGTTAGAGCCGTTATTAGGCTCGGACTCTGTAGAGTCTTATGCTCAGAGGACTGTTCTGAGGAAGTTAGAGCCTTGAATCATCATTACTGATGAAGTTTGATTTTGGCTCTGAGTATGTATGAGTAGAGATCAAAGGCTAGTAATATGACTAGTATGAACCTTAGAGCAGTTGACAAAGTCGCTCATGAGAGTGTATAGATGAGGTTTATGAGCTTGAACTGCTGATA
>PYAF01003911.1:195821-215520 GCA_007407185.1 Glycine tomentella | reverse complement strand
TTGAGTATGCATGTATATAGATGCTGTGTACTGATGTTCTGATCCCCATGAGAGGGAGATTGAGATGTATTAATCTGTTATGCTGGAAATGTGAACTGAACCCTGTGATAGGGGATTGATATGCATGGCTATGATGTGATTGAATTGTGGCATGTCTGGTTGAATGTGAAACCTGATTATGCATGCTGTGCTTGAATAGTATCCTATTGTCGTAGGATAGATGATTTGAGATTGAGAAAGACCTGGTGAGAGATGAGCCTGTGATATGGAGGTAGCCTCCTACGTGGAGATGTTCCCATATACACAGAGGTAGCCTCCCCAGGCAATTGTATTGTGTTAGAGGATGAGATGGCCCTGTGATACATAGAGGTAGCCTCGTGATAAGAGATGTACCTATGTATACAGAGGTAGCCTCACCAAAAAGGGGATGTACATGATATATAGACGAAGCCTCGAGATAGAAATGTACCTATATATTCAGAGGAAGCTGATATATAGACGAAGCCTCGAGATAGAAATGTACCTATATATTCAGAGGAAGCCTCCGCTAGGGATACATGCAGGAGATGTGCCGAGTATATAGAGGTAGCCTCCCTGTGAGGAGATGTTCCTATATACTTAGATGTAGCCTCTGCATGGCAGTTATTGATGTGATAAATGGCTTTATGCCATGAGTATGCATTGGTTTTGGCTGATGGATGTGTATAGCCTGATTGTGGTCAGGTGTATTGTGCATGATTATTGATTGAGTGATTCACTGATGATGATTGTGATTGTGGTTGATATATATATATATATATATATATGTGTTGTCAGTGAACCAGGGGAAGGAAATACCTTCAAGGGCCCTGAGTTTACTGAGATTTTGTATCTCACCCCTTGTGTGGGGCTATGTTTTGCAGGTGATTCTTCGAGAGTAGCAGATAGATCCCAAGGCAAGAAGCCTATGCAGGATTAGCTGCTGATGGACACCTTAGGCTAGAGGATATGAGGATGTGGCTCAGATGTTTTGTATTTTTGGTTTGGTTATGGTTTCTGTTGTATCCTGAGGGGATATTTGTACAGAGAACTTATATGTATATTCACCATATTATAGTGTACAATGCTGATGACAGTGACCTTTTGATTACGTCACTCATGTTTATGCTTCCAAACTGCTTAAACTCTGATTGATTATCCGCTTGAATGTGTTTTATGTTGGTAATGACCCTGATTAGTGGATTGGGGCGTTACAATATTGTTCAATCATCAGTGCTACATCTAGGTTTTATTGGATACTGGTCAATTGTCACTATTACACTAAGGTCTTATTGGACTTTGGTCAATCATCAATACTACACCTAGGCCTTAATGGACATTAGTTTATCATCAATGTTACACTTTGGCCTTATTGGGCATTGGTCAATCATCAATGTTACAACTAAGTCTTATTGGGTCTTACTCAATCATCAGTGTTATACCTTAGCCTTATTAGGTCTTGGTCAATCATCAGTGTTACATTTTGTCTAAGCCATATTGAGCTTTAATTAATTATCAATGTTGCACTTGTGTCTTGTATGTGGATCAAGGGAACGCTTAAATTAATTAGATGTGAATTACATTTATATGTTAATATATAAAACAATGCTTATTATTTTTTAAATAATATATATTTAAAGACAAAATAATTTATAGTAATTTATTTAAAAGTATAATTAAGAGTAGAAATTAAAAATAATTATTATATATAGTTAACAATTTATTTAAATTTTATATATTATATGAATATAGTTATAATTAATAAGCTTTTCTCTAAGCACGCGAATCTAGCTTATTAATTATTTAAACAGACTTACACTTGCTATTTCCACTCCTGTTTTATAATAGTACACTCCCTTTTTTTACTCAAACTACCCTACAAAATGCACTCCCCTTGTTTATTTGTCCCCAATTTAATTATTTTCCGAAAAAAGCATACATGCCCTACTCTTTTGTATAACTCTTCTAGAATAGCACACTCCCCCTCCACCCACTCAACCTCTGGCATAATATTGCGGCCAAAAAATCCATCGCCGACGAATCCATCATTGTAGTGACATCGAAACCTGGACTTTTTGTCAATTGGTGACTCAACTATACAATTGGCTTGATCGGAACATAGACATCGATCTCTTTTCCCACATACCATATAAAAAAGTGTTTTTTTTCAGAAGAATTACGCAAGATGAAGAAAGAGGGGAATATGTGTTTAGCAGGGTAATTTGGGGAGAAAAAAATGAGAAGCGGGTGTGGATTAGTATAAAGGGGGAGTAGAAATAGCAATTACCATAAATTAACTAAACAACTACTAAGCAACAAAAATATTTTCTTAACCAGTAATTTAAATAAACTCAAATGACATTCCAGAGAGTTAAGGATTGAAATGTAGTTAGTCACTAAGGCAAATATAAAATCAATTATCATATAAATGGCTATTATGTTGTAGCGACTGAAATGAAATCAGTTGGGACTCAAATAAAAATCAGTCGTTATATTAGTCATTATTATTTTTTAATAACATTTTTAAAACGTTAACCCAAATTGTGACTGAATTAGTGATTGTGTTCTTGCATCCGAATATTTTGGTCGCAAAACCAACCGCTGATAGCCTGAAATGTGATTATGACACTTTAAATGTATTGTCTCTAAAAAGGTCACCGTTTGTCACCATTAATTCTGATCGTTATTTCAGTCACTATTTTGTGTTTTTCTAGTAGTGATAGGTGTCTATATATGATAAGTTATTTAATATATATATAAAAAAATATTTGATCAAACATTTTTTAAATATTCCTACAAATATAAAAAAATATTTTCAACCAATTTTAATAGTTAAACAAACGTATTTTTCTTGAAATATTCAAGACTGCATTTCCATCTAATATTCCTAAGAATAAAATTCTAGAGAATGAAATAAGATTTTATGAAACAAACATCTCTTAGATTAGTCTTACCTCTTTAGCAACATAGTCAATTGAACAAATTTTACACTTTTTTTAAATATATGATGATGGTGACAATGGTAATTAAACTTTTAACATCATGCACTATCTTAACCCCATTACATTGACTCTTATGAGTTAGAATAAGGTTATACTAATAACTCATCTTCTTTGATTAAAAAAAAAAAAAAACTTATTTTCTACACTTTTACTTTATGTACCTTTCTATGAAAATCAAAGAGAAAAATAAAATTACTTTTTTCTCCCTCTCCCTTCTTTTTCAAACCAAAAAGTAAACAGTATTGACATAGATATAATTAAAAAAACCGATTATCTAATATTATTGTTAATTAAATAATAATGATATTTACATATCATTATTTACACTATTATATCACAACTTTTCTTTCAAATATTTTTTCCCAAAAATATATCTTTGCTAAATTCCTTTGATGCATAAAAATTATTGAAGTAGGTATTATTTTTCTTAACAAAATGTTTTTTCATAAATAATAATAATAATAATCTATTAACATCTTTAAGGGATTCAACTATGATCAACTGTACATTGTTTTGTTTTGTTAGTACTTCCCAATAATGTATTTCATCTGTCTCATAATAATTATCATAAGAAAAAAATTATCCCATGATAATTGTTATTTTAATTTATTAATTCTTTCTTCTACTTATATCCCTTATAATATTAATAATATGAATTAATTTTTTTAATAATAAGGTTATTATTATTTTTTGTGCAATCCAAAAACGGTAAAGTTACACGTGACCATCACTGCAAGGTCACTATATATATGGACACCCTCCACGTCAGCGCTGTTACATTAGTAGTACTTATTCACTCTCCAAGTATCAACCTGGACACACATGTTAGCCCTCCCTGTCAACCTTCCTACAGGAGCGTGGACGTCAACCTTCTACAGGACCACAAACACCTACTGTGTATATCTCCTTATTAATAGCATATCCACTTTGATGGGTCATTCAAATAGGTGTAACCACCTTATCGCCTAATATCTCTACAAGTTATCTACAAGCAATAGTGTATCAATAAGGTACACATTATCTTCTATTTGAATTAGATAACTACATGTTATTATCTGTTATTTCTTATCAACATATTACTAGCAAACAAAGGCCCAAAACCCATACTTCACGCTATAAATACAGGTTCTCTCTAGACCTTTAATCATCTTATTCCATACTCGGTATTCAGACCTGCATACATTCTCAAATACTCACATCCTACTGATATTACACTTAGTTATTCTCTTATAATTGATGTACTTAATTGAGAGTCAGAGTGTCTTTCCTTTGTTTTGCAGGTCCTCCCCCTAAACAAGGTTGACTCCTCATCTGACGTGCAGAATTTGGAGTCCAAATTGGCCACGCCTAGCTCGCAGGTGGAATTTCTAGATTTTGGTAAGAACATTTGGCGTTCACCATGGGGCTGCGATAAAACTTACGCTGCGGCCTCACACCTAGACAAGTCATCGGCACACATACATGGTCAGTACACACTTCAGCGTTAAATGTGACATCCTTGTCGAAGCGTCTAACCCTCTGCAGGCTACCATGACAAACATCGATACCATTAAACAACTCTAGAACCACATGGCAGAGATGGAACAAATATATCAAGAGGAAATTCGAAGGTTGAAAGTTGATCGTGATCAGCAGGAGACCAGAGCAAGACATCCCCAGGAGATGAATGCTCCCCTGTCACCAGGTATTTGTAGTTAAACACAAGGCTACCAACTGGAGAGGCATAACACACGGCACAGTCCTCTCGTCGACCGCATCAAGGAAATCAATATCCCGTTTGGGTGGAAACCTCTACATTTAGAGAAGTATGATGGCACCACTGACCCTGATGAACACCTGGATGCCTTCTTATCACAGGCAAATCTTTACACAAACAACGACACTATATTATGTCGAGTGTTCCCTACCTCCCTTGAGGGGGCAGCTTTAGCATGGTATGGTAGCCTCCCTGAACGGTCCATTGACTGTTTCGACACCCTTGTCAAAAAATCAACGCACAATATGCAACCAGCCGGGCCCATAGGCTGACTTCAACTGCACTAGCGACATTACGCCAAGAGGACGATGAACCTCTCCGTAGATTCATGGAACGATTTGGGAAACTGGTTGTTCAGATTAGAAACCTCAACCCTGAGGTAGCACTGCATTCCATGATGCTGGCCGATCTGGCAAGTTCGTAGACAGTCTATGCAAGAAACCTCCCTCTAGCATGGACGAAATACGTGAACGCACTAAAGGCTACATACAGATGGAAGAAATGTCAAAGTTCATAAACGAAGTCTGATGGATTGGACAGAAATGAGAGAAACACGAAGCATCCACCAAGGTTGACCCCCAAAGGTCAGACAAGAGGCAAAGGCAGCACAAGCCGCAACTTCTCCCGGAAAGACCCAAGTTTTAGAGATACACTCCCCTGACGGTCAACCAAACAACAATCATGGAAGAAGCCTTCAACACGGACATATAGGTGACGCTGCCATATCCCTCATTATTAGGGGTGTTCGTAGTCTAGATTGGATCGGTTTGGATTGGATCGGTTTTCACTAGCCAAATCGGAAACCGATCCAATCCAGTGAAATTTTTTTATTTTTTTTTCGATTTTCAATTTTTCGATTTTCGGTTATTTCGATTATCGGTTTTTCGGTTCAGTCACCGCGGTTTGCATCGGTTTGGATCGGTTGTTGAACACCCTTACTCATCATCCATGAAATAGGGAGGAAACCCTAATAGATATTGTCGTTACCATCGTGGCAATGTCCATAATACCGATGAGTGTTGGGCCTTAAAAGATAAGATAGAAGAACTTATCCAAGGGGGCACTTATCACGGTTTGTGAAAAGACTTAATAATCCTCCAACACAGAATAAACACAAAGAACGACAAAGGGATCAATTCAGACACAGAGACAATGATAGACGAAGGGATGGAGCAGAGGACAGAGGGAGGCAAAGACAACTGTAACCTAGACACGAACGTCAATCCCCTCGCCAACAGGAAGAGGAGCCTACTCAGCACATTCACAGTGTGATTAATAACATTATAGGTAGTTTCTCATATGGAGGATCATTCAGTGAATCTTGAAAGAAACACCTGCACTTCATTCGAGACATCGATATAAACTATATCGACGCTCTCCCGATGCAGAGTTTATCTCCTATCACATTCACTGATGCCAATTTCGAGGGAATTAATCCTGTCAACCAGGACGACCCCATGGTCGTGTCCCTTATAATCGCCAACTTTAAAGTAACAAAAGTACTCATCAATTAGGGTAGCTCCACTGACGTCTTATACCTCAAGACCTTTCAGAAGTTGGAGATCTCAGCAAGTATCATTTAGCCTTACCCAGGACTTCTCCTAGGCTTTGCAGGAGAAAGAGTAGAAATCCTAGGCTATGTTGACCTAATGAGCACTTTCAGTTAGGGTTCACTTTCAAGGAGCTCTACTCTCATGTACCTAATCGTGGATGTCAAGACGTCGTACCTCGCCCTGATTGATAGAAAAACACTAAACGAGCTGGGAGCTATTGTTTCTACGCCTCATTTGAAGATGAAATTTCCTACCATGACAGAGGAAATTGTCATTGTGAGAGCAGACCAGAAGCAGGCTAGACAATGATACGTCGAAAGCCTCAAAGTGGCACCATATCCTCCTAATAGGAGGTTAGACAGCCATCGTACCACTTCGGGGGGAACCACCCAGGTTATAAATATAAATAGAGAGTCTACCCCTTATACGCTGATGGTCTATACAACTCACCATGATGATACCTTCGACGTGGATCCACGCGATGACAACATCGACAAAAGACCAAAATCAATCGAAGAACTAGTCAAGCTGCAACTCGAGACCAAACCCGGACAGTGCACACAGCTTAGCAAAGAGCTTACCAACCATGAGTATAGACATATAGTTGACGTACTCCGCAAGAACGCATCTCTGTTTGCTTGGTAACCATCCGATATGTCAGGTATTGACCCTAATGTCATATGCCACAAGCTGGCAATATGTCCACAGGCTAAACCAATAACACAGAAGAAGCAGAATTTGGGAGACGAAAGACGAAAGGCAGTGAAAGATGAAGTAGACAAGTTGCTTAAAGCCAACTTCATAAGAGAAGTCAGGTACTCAACCTGGCTCGCGAACGTTGTCATGGTAAAAAAAGCCGTGACAAATGGCATTTGTGCACAAATTTAATAGACCTCATTTGGTTTGATGAATCTCATCTTTTGTACTTTCATTTCTCATTGTTGATGTTGAAAAATGTTGTTCTGATCACTTTTGAAAGTTGATTCTTTACAAAAGCATGTTCATATTCAAATATTGTCTTTTATACTCCTATTATTTAGTAGCTTTTCTTGCAAATTGCTTGAGGACAAGCAAGACTCTAGGTTGGGGGTAGTGATAAGTGCCATATTTTAGCTAATTTCGAGATTATAATGATGACATTTATCTTTTGATTTCAGAAAATTTGTTGATTAATTTACCATAAACCTAGTTGTTTTATATTTTGTGTAAATATATAGGGTGTTATTCACATTTTGGAAGATTCATCCACTCAAATAAGGTGTTTTAATAGGTTTCGGTTGTATCTGGAACATCCAAAGCAACCAAGACAAGCACAAAGAGCAAAAAGGTCAAAATAGGAACTTTCTTGAAGCAATTTCACCTAAAACTCGCCCAGACCAATGGCTTTCTTCAACAATGGGTTTTGAACTCGCCCAGGCGAGTGAATCATGTGTATTTGGCTCGCCTGGGCGAGTGGAATTCTTCACCATTAAGTTTTAACTTGCCCAGGCGAGTGACAATAGGCTAAAATGGTTGCCTGAGCGAGTGGACACAAGCTGGTCACCAAAATCTATAAATAGCCATGCAAATGAAGGTGGAAAACATAACTTGGAGAGGGAGAACGAAACTAAAAACCCAAGAGGCTTAGAGAGAGGTGAGAGAAGAGAGAAAACGAGAGGAAACTCTGCAGGAACGGGTTGGGGATCGCTACCTTTGTCATGTTTTTTGTTGATCGCTTGCTCTGCACCATGATCGATTAGTTTCTCCTAAGGATTGGATGTAAGCTTTTGTACTCTTATGTATCTCTTTTAATATTTGATATATGTATGAATCTTTTCTATTCATTCTGATGATTTCATTCTGTTCTTAATGCTTGATTCTACTTGATCACTAGTTTCATGAAAATAGATTCTAAGCTTGATTGGAAAGTGCCCTTAGGATCATAACTAAATGATTTTACTCTTTACGTTATGTTGCTAGGAATAGAGCATAACGTTTAGATTGCAAATAGCATGAGATTATGATTGTAATGTTAGGTTATTTACTTCGTATGCGAGAGATCGATATTCGGTAAATATCCTTAGAATTTTCGAATGCGAGGGATCGATTTGGGGTGAATTAATGTGTGCATCAGTAATGATAGAAAATGATTTATACATGGTAATATTAATTGGGTACTGAGGTTAAGAATCATGAAACCCAATCCTACGTTCTCATAAGTTAATTAAATTCATTTTATTAGTTTTCATACTTTTCCGTAATTTCCGTTATTTTCACAAAACAAATGAAACTCTGCTTATATTTGTTGTACATAACTATTGAACTGTTAAGTTTTATTTGAATAAACTAAGTAGCTCAAGTCCTTGTGGAGACAATCTTTTAACCTGCAACGACAATTGGTACGCTTGCCAAAAGTCTAACAGTAACCACCTTATCACCTAATATCTCTACAAATTATCTACAAATTGCTGCTTATCTACAAGCAACAGTATATCAATAAGATACACATTATCTTCTATTTGAATTAAATAATTGTCTGTTATTATCTTATCAACAGATTACTAACAAATAAAGGCCCAAAGCCCATACTCCACGCTATAAATATAGGTTCTCTCTAAACCTTTAATCATCTCATTCCATACTCAGTATTCAGACCTTAGTACATACTCAAATACTCACATCCTACTGATATTACACTCAGTTATTCTCTTATAATTGATGTACTTACTTGAGCGTCAGAGTGTCTTTCCTTTGTTTTGCAGGTCCTCCCCCTAAACAAGGTTAACTCCTCATCCGACGTGTAGAATTTGGAGTCCACATTGGCCACGCGTAGCTCACACGTAGAATTTCCAGATTTTGGTAAAAACATTTTTATTAATTTATTAATTTGTATAATAATTAAAGATGACAATTATAAAGTAAATCTAGGGGGTAATATTTTTTTTTCATAAATATCTTGAACAAGATAAATTTTTAAACATCTCTAGTGGAGAATACCGATGTTATTGATGTCCAAATCACAAAGCTTTAGGGAATTTCTTCCTGCACCAGTCAAATATCTTATATACAATTTAAGTAAAAGCGAATATCCAAAATACCCTTCCGTAAGAACATATGAATTGACAATCCATAAGAGTCCATACTATGTTTAAATATGTTTTACGAAATAATTTAAAAATAATGGCACATGTAAGTCTCGAACATGCGAGATTATTAATATGACACTACAACCAACTGAGCTAATAGGTCAATTATATTAAAAAATAATTAATGTCGTTATATATAACACTAAATTTTTAATGTATATTCAATACACATGTAAGTTTACATAATAAATTTTGTAACAATTAAATTTTATTTAATAATGTATTGTTTTACATATATAAATCATAGGTTTTTAACATAATTGGCCTATTAACATAAAAAAAAAAAAAAAAAAAAACATAAGTTTTTTAGACATATTATTAAGAATTTGATTTCTAACAATGTAAAGTGTTGGGACTCTTGAAGGCTATTATTTGAATGGCTTGTCTAGGATTAACTCATCATTTTTTTAATCTGATTACAAATTGATTGTAGATAAAATTAACAATTTTGACCAAAATGCTTGTGCGTTAGGATACATTATTCTTCAATGTAAAAATTTGCACAATTATTCTTTATATGTTTAAATAAAAATCATAGGTTTTTTTACTATAATTTTGAAACAATTAATTTTGTAATAATTAATGTCACTATGATTTTTATTTAAACCTATGATTTATATATGTAAAAAAATATATTATTAAATCAAAATTAATTGTTACAAAATTTATTGTATAATCTTATATGTGTATTAAATATATATTAAAAATATAGTATTATATAAAGATCGATATTAATTATTAGTTAACATAATTAATCTATTACTCAGTTAGTTGGAGTGTCAAGTTAATAATGTAAAGGTCACATATTTAAGAGTTGTATATATCATTATTTTTAAATTATTTTATAAAATATATTTGAACATAATATGTAGATCATAAGTCCGTACGGTTTGGCAAAAACTTCCCAAGGTTTACGTACAAGATCCATATTCACCTTTGCGACTTTGTCATCGTTGGTGGCCCATTCTTTTCATCATTTTAGACGTAGCTAATTAGAAATGACTTTACACTAGAAAGGAGAATCAAATAAATCGATTCGAGATCAAGCTCTTTGCCAAAACCAGTTTTAAGCTACACCTACAAATTAATTAAACCGTTAAAATATAAGGGTACGGTACCAATAGGAATGTATCCAGAAATATATCAATGGCCAATTTTTTTTATAATAATTTAAATATCTAATTTTAATAAATAATTATTTAATAAAAAGTAAATTCATGAAAATATTTATTATTAATTTTATGTATAAAACTAAAAGTAAGATAAACTACTAAAAAGAAATTAAGCAAATATATCGATTCAATATCCTATTTTTCTTATTATTTGTCTTTATAAATATTTGTTTCAATTTTTTTCCTCTACATATATAAAGAATCTTGAGCGAGGGGATGATCAGATCCCTGTTTGCCTCCCTAAATCTATCCATGGATATAAAGTGTATTGTCCGAGTTCCTCAAATTGATGTAGCATTGGAATATATATGTCAATCCACCTCCTTAGTCTTATTATAGGAGTACGAACGCAACTCCCTCACCAGCGGAGCTATTGGGAAATTGAACTAACAATATATATCTGTATATATTTGAATTCTAATGATAATGCTATTATTGCCTTATCAAGTTGCAAGTACCTACTTATCTACTAGCACATAACTATCTACAAGGGTTGTTACGTCACTGTAACAGCCTCTGCAATCAAGAACCAGAAGCTCCCCTTCAATGTTATAAATACCAGGTGTTATCCCCCCCCCTTTCGATTCATTCTCAACTCACTCACATATTTACTTGAGCGACGGAGTCCTTTGTTTTGCAAGGCCCCCCTCGTGTTCTCGTAACAGAGGGTACCTATAGTCTGACGTGTAAATCATGGAACCCATCCAGGCTACGTCTACCCTAACATCGTGGGGGCTATTTTGCTGAGTACATTTGATGCCCACTGTGGGGCCACGGTAAAACTTTCCCCGCGACATCTTTTCACCAATGGTTAGCACATGGTTCGGCCTCAAATGCGAGACACCCCTAGAGGGCCCCAATCCTCTCCCAACAACCATGACAGACAATGACACTCTTCAACAACTCCAAGCCTGTATTGCGGAGATGGAGCGATGCCATGAGGAGAAACTCCGAAAATTGAAGGCCGACCGTGATAACTTGGAGGCTTATGTGAGATGCCCCAAGGGGACGAGCACTCCGCGCATGCGATTCACAAACGTACTTAGGGGAATCACACCCTCAACAAACCATCAACACCCAGGATGACCATGATACCTCGGGTGCACATCGTTGTGAAAGATGAGTGACTAATCAACACCCCTTTGTCAATCACGGAAACTCCTCAACCTAGTACCCTATAACGGAACCACTGATCCAGAGGAAATCTAGATGGGTTTCTTACACAACCTAATCTCTACACCAATGAATTACATAGACCTAATAACCACCTTTGGTCAAGGCAAGCTCTCACGGAGCTTCACTGTCAGCTACGTAATTGTTGATGCAGATACTTCTTATTTTGCTTTGATGGGCAGGAAAACATTAAATGAGCTCAGAGCCACAATCTCTACACCGCACCTTAAGATGAAATTCCCAACATTTACTGACTAAATCGTAATTGTCAAGGCAGACCAGAAGCAAGCCTGACAGTATTATGTCGAAAGCCTTAAGGTGGCTTCTTATCCCCTTATTAGAGAGCCGAGAAAGCCTCATCCCACATCTGGTTGTAGCAGCCAAGTTATTAACGTAGACAAAGAATCTCCAATAAGAACCCTAGCCATCTACGAAGCAACTAAGAGAGATCAAGATGGCATATTAGATATAGATCCACGCGACGCTGTCGACAAAGGTCCAAAACCAATCAAAGAACTTGTCAAGTTACAACTCGAACCCAAACCAAGGCAATGCACTCAACTCAACAGGGATCTCACCAGCCACGAGTACAGGCATATAGCTGAAGTCCTACGAAAGAATGTAGACTTATTCGCATGGAAACCATCTAACATGCCTGGTATCCACCCTAACATCATATGCCACAAACTAACCATCTACCCCTAGACTAAACAGTCTCATAGAAGAAGAGAAAGATGGGAGAAGAGTGACAAAAAACGGTCAAAGAGGAGGTTGACAAGTTACTCAAGGTCCAGTTTATTAGAGAGGTCAAATATTCGACATGGCTAGCCAACATTGCTAGAGTAAAAAATGCTAATGGAAAATGGCGTATGTGAACTAACTACATCGACCTTAATAAGGCATACCCCAAGGACACATATCCCTTACCCAGCCTCGACAAGCTTATGGATGGTGCATCTAGACCATATCAGGATGCACCCTTCTGACGAGGAAAAAATTGCCTTAATCACTGAAGACACAAATTTTTGCTACAAGGTTATGCCTTCAGACTGAAGAATGCAGCGACCAAGTACCAAAGGCTCATGGAGCGAGTCTTCAAACAACAAATAGGAAGAAATGTCGAGGTTTATGTGGAAGACATGGTCGTCAAGTCTCACAGTGTGACCCAACACATTGTAGACTTGGAAGAGGTGTTCCGAGAGATTCGCAAGTATGACATCTACCTCAACCTTGAAAAAAAAGCACTTTTGGGGTTGGCGACAAAAAGTTTTTGGGCTTCATAATTACCCATCGAGGAATAGAAGCTAACCTTGACAAGTGCACAACAACACTAGAAATGCGCAGTAGTACTGATGTCAGAGAAGTTCAGAAGCTTAACGGTAGACTGGTGTCTCTACCCAGTTTCCTCTCGAGGCTAACAGAAAAGGCGAAGCCATTCTGCAAGCTACTTCGTAAAACTGAACCATTTTTTAGACGAAACTTGTGAGCAAGCCTTCTTAGCCTTTAAGAAAATAATCACGACACCGCCGATCCTGAGTCAACCAAATCCAGGAGTACCCTTTCTCCTTTACCTTGCAGTGGCAGAAAAGGCCATCAGCTCGACCCTCGTCCAAGAAGATGGTAAAAACCAAATTTCCATCTACTTTGTTAGTTGTGTCCTTCATGATGTTGAGAAGCGGTATTGGATGATAGAAAAGGTAGTGTTGGCACTCATAACCTCGACCTGACGTCTCAGGCCATATTTCCAAAGTCACCAAGTGGTAGTCAAGACAGACCACCCTATCAAATAGGTGTTGCGAGCTAGCAAAATGATGTTAGCATGGTCTATAGAACTGTCAAAGTTTGATCTCCAATGTGAGCCTCGCGGTCCATGAAAACCCAATTCATGGTAGACTTTTTAGCAGAATTTACTGGCGACGTCTGACCCACTCATGACTGGTGGAACCTGTACGTAGACAGTGCGTCGGAAAGTGGGGAAAGTATTATCCTAGAAGTGCCAAATAATGTCACCTCGGAGCATGCCCTCAAATTCAATTTCAAGGCATCGAACAATCAAGTCGAATATGAAGCACTTATAGCAAGCCTAAAGCTTACAAAAAAAGTTAGAGCAAGGAAACTTAGGTGTTATAGTGACTCATAGCTTGTCCAGAGACAGGCTGCAAACAAATATCAAGCTAAGGAAGCAGTGCTACTCAAATACTATCACACAATCAAAACCCTTGTTGATGATTTCAATTATTTTGAGATGTATCACATACCAAGGGAAAACAACACGAGGGCAGACTTGCTCTTCAAGTTGGCAAGCATGAAGAAAAATGGACACCTCAAGACCATCATCCAGCAGACACTCCAAGCACCACCCATAGACACCAATGAGCTCATGGTAGGAGAGGAGGAGGAGCCGGACTAGATAAACCCCTATAAAAACTTCTTAATCCAAGGGTTGTTAACACCAGACAAAAATGAAGTATGTCACCTGAAAAAGGAAGGCTAGTTACTATGTCATCCTTGATGGCAAAATATTCAAAAGAGGGTTGACAACACCCTTGTTCAAATGTCTGAATAGCCAATAAACAGACTATGTCATTGGAGAGCTACATGAAAGAATCTGTGGCCTCCATACCGGAGGCGCTCTATGGCAACCAAAGTGGTGCGTGCCGACTATTATTGGCCGATACTCAAGGCCTATACCCTCGACTTCACAAGGAGGTGCAGAAAGTGCCAAGAATTTGTAGACGTTCCACGCATACCCCCTGATAACCTCCATAACCTGAGCTCCGCTTGGCATATTTCCATGTGAAGGATAGACATATTACGGCCATTGCCAAGAGCCTAGGACAGGTCAAATTCTTATTGGTCACCATTGATTATTTCACAAAGTGGATTAACCAAGGCCATTGCGAGAAATTTCAGCTAGCAAGGTAGAGAAGTTCACCTGGAAACACCTCATATGCAGATATGGTCTTCTTTATGCCATTGTCACTGACAATGACTTTCAAATCAAAACTCAAGCTTACAAATAATTTCTATGGAGGCTAGGTGTCAAGCACCTCGTAACTTCTGTCGAACACCCCCAAACCAACGGTCAAGCAGAGGCAACAAACAAGGTTATCCTTAAAGCCCTACGCACAAGACTCGACAAGTCCAAGGGTCTGTGAAAGGAGGAAATCCTTAGCATACTTTGGGCATATCACTTTTCACCCCAAACGACAACCAACAAGACTCCTTTCCTCCTTACATACGGGACAAATGCCATGATCCCTATCAAAGTCAGGGAACCATCGACAAAGAGGTTTTTTTTTCCAGGAACAGCACAACAAAGAAAAAATGAGGGTCGAATTAGAGATAAAGGATGAGCTCCTAGAAATGGGCAAAATCAAGAAAGAGGCCACCAAGCTTCAAGCATCAAGAATATACAATACAAAGGTTCAGCCTCGAGCCTTTCAACCTGGCGACCTAGTATGGTGAGTCTGAGGTGAAGCAAGGAAAGACCTACGGGTAGGAAAGTTGGGGCCCAACTGGGAAGGCCCATTCAGGGTCGTGGCAAGCTTAGAAAATGGAGCACACAGACTATAAGATCTAGATGGTAAAGCAATTCCAAGAACATGGAATGCTACCAATCTAATATTCTATTTTAGTTGACATGTAACAAGATCAGGTATTGTACTATTTTTCCTACTCAAGTCTTTTGTCCCAAAATAGGAAAAATCAGGGTTTTGGCTTTAAGTGGTATTAACAAGGCGCACCTGGGGAATGAAGGGAGTTTGTACTGAAATGATCAAATTGAATGAAATTCTCTTGCAATTCAATTTTTTATAATTCCTCTTATGTATGCATCGACGAATCTCCAAGGCTTGTCAAACCCTAGGGTCCACCCTTGGTGAGCCTCGACAAATCTCCATGGCTCATCAAACCCAAGGTCTGTCCTTGGCGAGTCTCGCCAAATCCAAGACAAACGCGTCTCTAGTAGAATCTTCAAAGGCACGACAAACCCAAGGTTTGATAAGTGCCACATTTTAGTAAAAATAGAATTCAAATATGGCACTTATCCGTTATTTTAATTGATTAATTCACAAGTTAACCCTAGAAACCTAGTTAATTTATGGTTATATTAAGGTGAGTTATGCTTTCGTATTTTGAAACGATCTCGTCCAATCAAATGTTTTAATTTTGCTAGGGTTAAAGGTTACGGAAGAATCAAGCTTCGAAAACCAAGAGCTGGGAGTGAACTAAGCAAAGAATGAAGTCCCAAACAACATTCTAGGCCCAACAAGCACCAAGGCCCAAAGAATCCTTCATGACTAAGCTTTTAACTCGACTAGGCGACCAGTTTATGCCTATTTTGCTCGCCTGGGCAAGCAACAAGTTCCAAGAAAGCTTTTTAGCTTGCCCAGGCGCCCAGTTTATGAAGGAATTGGTGGCATGGGCGACCAAAGCAGCCAGGCCCACAAAACCTATATATATGGATGGATTTTGAAGGCCAAGGCATGAATTTCCACTTCATTTTCTCTCCTATACACCTGCTTATCCCTAGTTAGCTTGTTCTTGGTTCTTAAGTGAGTGTAGAACTTAGGGAAGTGAGAAAGAGTGAATTGTATAAGGAGATTCTACCGAAAAGAGGATCGATGACAAGCTTAGTCAATGGTTCTCTCGAGGAGGTTCTGCCGATGTTCGCTTAAACTTTCCTAAGGATTGGACGTACTCTTCTTATCCCTATGCTCTTTTAATTATTTATGCATTGTTCTATTCCTTATCGGTGATTTTATTCTACGCTTAACGCCTGATTCTAGTTAATCGTTAGTTTTATGAATTTAACCCTAAAGGCGACTGGAAAGTAAATTTAGGGTTTGAACTGAATTAAATCACTCACTACGTTACGTTGCTAGAAATAGGGCTTAATGTTTTGATCGCACGAAACACGTGACTAGAAGCTTAATGCTAGGGTATTTAATTAAATATGCAAGGGATCGATGTTTAGTAAAATATCCTTAGGACTTAATTGCGAAGAATCGAATTAAGTTTACATAATGTGTGTGGCAATAAGAATAGAAAATGCATAGGTAAAATCAATTAAAGGGATAAGAAAGACGAAATCCAATCCTACACTTCCTTGACTTGTACTCGTTTATTTATTTTCTGTAATCGTTTATTTGTTTTCCGTAATCTTTACTTTACAAACAAAACAACAAATGAATCTCCATTCGTATCATCTGTATATAACTACTAGACTGGTAACAATTTAAGCCAACCAACATAAACTCAAATCCCTGTGGAGACGAATTTTTACAAAATTGTAACCTGCAATGATAAAATGGTGCGCTTGCCGTGAAAAATCCTAACAAGGTTCACCCTTGGTGAGCCTCGACAAATCTCCAGAGGCTCGACCAACCAAAGGTTCATCCTTGGTGAGCCTTGAAAAATCTCCAAGGCTTGTCAAACCTAAAGTCCGCCCTTCATGAGTCTTGCCAAACCCAGGACAAACGTGTCCCTGGACGAATCTCCAAAGGCTCGACAACCCAAGGTTCCCCCTGATTGAGCCTCGACGAATCTCCAAAGGCTAGTGAAACCCAAGGTGTGCCCTTGGTGAGCCTCGACGAATCTCCAAAGGCTCGTCAAACCGAAGGTCTGCCCTTCGTGAGTCTCACCAAACCCAAGACGAATGCATCCCTGGTCGAATCTCCAAGGCACATCAAACCCAAGGTCCGCCCTTGATGAGCCTCGACGAATCTCCAAAGGCTCGACAAACCCGAGGTTTTTTCTTGATGAGCCACTATAAATCTCCAAGGCTTGTCAAACCCAAGGTCCGCCCTTCGTGAGTCTCTCCAAACCCAGGACGAACGCGTCCATGGACGTATCTCCAAAGGCTCGACATACCCAAGGTCCACCCTTGGTGAGCCTCAATGAATTTTCAAGGCTGGTCAAACCCAAGGATCGTCCTTGGTGAGCCTTCCGCATTTGGTAAAAAGCTCAAGTAAATCCCTACGACATTAGGTAAAAAGCTCCACAAAGCAAAAAGGGAATATCCCCAGGTTGATTGGCAAAACCTTCAACCAGGTTGAAATTAAAGTAAGTCCTCACGGGCCTCAGGTGAGAAGCTTCTCAAAGTGAAAGGAAACATCACCAATTTTTATTGATAAGGCCTTCAACCAGGTCGAAATCAAACCCGAGATTATCATGTGTCACCTAATTCATACAAAGCCACCGAGGTTTTATTCTACCATGATCTCATTCTCTATTTCATATAAATTCATCAAGGTAGGTGGCCTATCTCTACCTTACTACCATAAGCAGCGAACCATTGTATAAACAAGAGGCAGCAGCATAAGAAGTTTCGACAATAAAACAAATCAAGTGCATTAAAAAGAATAATCATTGTCAAAGTTACAAAGCCACTACGACCGCGAATCCAACAAAAAAAATAAAGAAAGTATGGCATAGACATTGGTCCCATTATCTTGCTCTTCGTCGACGTCCTCCTTCGTAGCAGCAATATCTTCCTCGTTAAGCAGTTCACCGTCCTTCACATCCTTAAATGGGTCAAAAAGACCAAAGTTAAGGCTTTTACTGAAAAACCCGACCTACCTAACGGTCTTGTGAAATCCCTTCTCGTGTTGCTCTATGGCCTCCTTCTTGAACATTAAGATATCCTCTTCCAACTCCTTGTTGGCTTCCTTCTCATTCACCTTTGAGCTCAGACTCCTTCAGCCGGGCTTGGAGGTCAGCAATCACCTTAGCAGACTCGCCACTATCGTAGCAAGCTTTCCTTTCTCTTCAGCTGCGTGTTCCACCTTGCTTGCCAAGTCTTTCCTCTCATTCACCAAATCTTTACAACGTCCAAACACCTCATCACTGTCTAATCTTCTGCGCAACAACTTAGAAAGAACATAGTCAACCCTTAACGATAACTACTGGTTGTACCTGACGGCTTCAACAAGGGCGACAGTAGCATTAGCCACCTTGGAATGCTCCACTCTTTATATAGTTCGAGTAGTGGCCCTTCATTTGGTGACCTCAACCTCTAAAAATGCAACTTTGTTTAGAGCTTCATGGTGCCTTTGTCCATTTTCCTTCAAGATCGCCAAACTCCTCTAAAGGAAGATCTTCGCAACATCATTTGAATTTTGTACCCCAACTAACTGAATAAGGTTTTGGTCAAAAGGGAACACAAAATCACTAGGAATTCGTTGCTCTGATTTATAGCCCATGCTCCATTGAACTCGTGTCGCAAGAATATAAACATGGTCCAGTGAGACACTCGAGAGAAAATATGAGGCAAGCGTCATCGACGGCAAGCCAGTCAGATATGAAGTAGGCAAGGCTGAAAAGGAAGGAGGCAGGTTCGTCGACACACTCGTAGTCACCACACTAGTACTAAGTAGTGGCATTGCAATAGAAGAAAGAGAAACAATAATAGGAGCAGGCGAGGGAGTAGGCATAGTTAACACAGTGGAGGGAGAAGCAGAAGGTGTTAGGACAGACAAAGAAGGCGGTGCCAAAGGCGAAGCCGTTGTAGCAGCAGTGGCCTGAACAACCAAAGGAGCTGAAAGTGGACCCTGAGTGCCAACAGGGGAAGGGCGACCCAAATCGGACATCAACCCAGTAGTTTGTTTCATAGCTCAGAGGCTGAAAGGTATAACGACTTCGTTTAATTGACGTATTTAATCTAGTTCGTTTTTAATTGATGAAATTTTTTTTTCTACGTATTTCTTTTACGTAAAATTAATATTCGAAACCGGCTTATTTAAACTATTACGTACATAAATTCATCAACAGACGTGGTCTCTATATAGTTTAATACAACAGTCTAAATATAACAGTCCGTGTACAGTCTTCCAAAATAAAATACAGACCATCACTAAAATAGTCTCATACAAATTACATAACTTCAGAGGCAATACCA
>PYAF01003911.1:176340-192816 GCA_007407185.1 Glycine tomentella | reverse complement strand
TCTGATGCCTAGGGTAGTCTAAATTAAGCTCTTTTCATCCTATCTTCCAAAATTCGTAGAAATTTTATTTTAAGGTTTTCCGCCACCAACCTCACTGATACTGGGTTTTCTAAAAGTATTTTATCCAATGGTGAAGTTCCCACAAATTTCTAAAGTCATCTGGTCAGTTTTTGACCTAAGGGCATTTTGGTAATTTTACTCCTCACCCTAGGGGTATAATTGTCATTTCCAAAAATTGTTCAAATCATCTTTGTAATTGTCACCCTAAGGGTATCTTTGGTTATTTCTAACCCATCTGAGAATATTTATAACATTTCTTCCTTAAATGTCTTACCGGACTTCCTAGGGTAATTTGGTCATTAATAAAATATCCAGGGGTATTTTGGTCATTTAGTGCCTTAGGGACCTATCTGTCATTTTTGAAATTGTCCAAGGACATTTTGGTAATTTCTCCTAGAGATTGGTCATTTCCAGAATTGTTCAGGACAAAATTATCATTTTCATCCTACGGACATAAACGTCATTTCTGAAATTGTTCAGGGGCGTTCTTGTCATTTTGCCCTAAATTTTTCTACTACCTTTCATTAACATTTTACTCTTAGTAATTGTCTACAATTCTCTAATTTTTTTTGGGGTGTTACAAAAGGGGCCTTGACTTCTTATGTTGACCGGACCCCCTAGCCCTTTCATCGTGTTTCCTCTTAGTCGGAATAGATGGTGGCATGTCGGGAGTAACCTCGACCACATCATCCTGACTAGCCTTGGAAGCCCGAAGAGGGTTGACTCTAGCCTCAAGTTGATCCTCTTTCTCTGCAGCAGGTTCAGGAATGGAAGAGAGGGGATGAGGTACATCATCTCAAGTAGGTCCAACCTGCTTCACCAAGGGTCTCCAAGCAAAATCGCCCATTATATCTGCAAAACAAGTAATAATGCAACAAAGGTTAATTTAAGCCAAAACCATATCAGAACATACACAAAAAATGGAAGGTAAAACACTTTACCATCTAAGACAACAAGAGGGTCGCCTGCCAAAGGAAGAGACAAGATGGCCTAGAGTCCAATGAAGTTGGCAATTGCTCCAAAATGGCCTTGTCCACCCTATCCACCAGGGTCATCAGATCTTCATCAAAGGACTTGAACCTGGTGGGGTCGACTGCCAGTAAAAAGGGAAACGAGGTTCCCTATCCCGATTAAACATCTATGGAAACCCATCAGCGACAACATTGTTTGCCATGACCTTGAAGAAGCGATCCTTAAATTTGCAAAACACATTTGAGTCGAACTCGAACAACCTCTTGAACACGCTATTGAGGGACACCCAACCTATCCTCCCTGACAGCTTCATTTTTGAAGAAGTAGAAGAATACAGGCACGCTGGGTCAAATGCTAAAAAATGGACATAGGACCTCAAAGGCCCTTACCATTGCCCAACTGTTAGGATGAAGTTGGGAAGATGCCACGCTTACACACTCCAGCAAGGCGCATTGGAAGGAATTTAGTGGGAGAGTCAAACTTAGAACCTCGAAAAGGCAGCGATACATATAGAAGAAGGGTGGACAATCGACACTACCCTCATGAATGGAAACCCATCGCTCCTGCAAGCCTGAATAGTCATCTTGCGGGAGTCCCCCTATTTGGTCAGTTCCAACTAGCACCACAAAGCCCCAACAATCACAGCAGACGTCATTGAGGAATGGTACTTGAGGACATCATCCTTTACCCATTCGTAGCCAGCAACGACAAGAAGGGACGAAGGCATTCCGACACTACGACTATGCCTGTTATGGGGAGAAACCCTAACATCTCCATTGTTGCTCCTTCCCATTGCCCTAAAAGCAGAAGGGGGAAGGATCATGGTAACAGGGACAAGCTCTTAGACCAGAGGAGTAGCCAAAAGCCTTACCCTTCTACAAGGACGAGAGGTACCCCACCGACACAGCGCAGATCCACGTACCTCTCGGAGGAAGAAGACTCGTCGTCAAAAGCATCGATTGTGTCTCCTTCGAGCAAGAGTCACCGATTGGGACAACTTCACTATCCACAAGGAGTTGCTGAATAGAACCCCTATATTCACTTCCTCCCCTACCCATAGAGAAATTAGAAACAAAAGACATGGTGGAAGAAGGATGTACCTTGAAGTGAGAAAGACAATCGAAGGAGAGAAGGAAAACCGCAAGAGCCACAAACAAGATGCATAGGGATTATGAAAGGTAAAGCAAAACTCAAGAATGCCGGTGACCTGGTGGGAGTTGAAATGACACCCTAAGAATTTGCACCACGATGCGATTCCACCAACCCACGAAATGCATCTCTAAGACGTGCCTACTCACAAAGTAACACGTGTGTAAAAGTAACGCACGTGTCCAACACATGCCCACTATGAAAAAAATGAAACATTCATCTTTAATGTGCCCTCTAACGGTCAGAAAGGGTAGAATTGTCAAACACATAGATTTTTCACATGGAACATCTGACTTCGCTTGCAAAACAAAAAATGTATCCACCCTAGACAACTTGGTAGAAACAACCCGAACAACGCTTGTCCAAGCTAGGGGGCTTGACAAACCTGCAAGCCTTATACTTGTTTGGGTTACCACCCTCGACACAGGATAACCTCTTTCGCCAACAAGCTGGACTCAAAGCTTGGGGGCTTATGTACTATCTGAGGTCCACAAATTAACGTGGCAAGCGATGTGGCATTGAAATATACATTGCAGTCCTACTACAGGAGCATAGACGCAACTCCCTTAGCAGTCGGGCTATTGGACCACTAAATTGACAATATATATTTGTATATATTTGAGTTCTAATGATAATGCTATTATTCCCTTATCAAGTTACAAGTACCTACTTAGCTACTAGCAATGAATTATCTATAAGTAATGAATTATTTATAAGGATTGTTACATCACTATAACAACCCATGCAATCAAAGACCTGAAGCTCCCCTTTAACGTTATAAATACCAAGTTCTATTTCCCGCTTTCAATTCATTCTCAACTCACTAACATACTTACTTGAGGGTCGAAGTCATTTGTTTTGCATATCTCCCTTGTGTCCTCCTAACATAAGATTCCTACAATTCGATGTGTAAATCGTGAAGTCCATCCAAAATATATCTATCTTAATGTCAATCAACTCTAGATTTTGATAATTACATAAAATAATCTAATCAGAAGCTTTGGTAAAAGAAGACAAATGTATATATAGAGACTTGAAATTAGAAAAATTGGATCATGAAAAAACAACACCTCATTTGAAGACTGATCTATCTATCCTCTTTGCTAAAACCTGTAAATTAGCAACACTTGGATATCATGCAATGCAAGATTAAAACGCGCGTCGTGAAATTCAATAGCTAGAAAAAGCCATACATCGCCACGTACGTACATATAGATGACACTAGAAATTAAGTTCTACTGAACACATCACTTAATTATCCTCTTAGACTAAAACAAGTTAAACTACACTTAATTTGAAACGGTGCAATACGTCAAAAATTAAAGCATGCATGAGTGAGTCCGAAAGCACAGCTGGAAATTAAGAACTTTACAATTTAAGGAACTGGACATACAAAATGGAATCAAACAAAAACTTGACTGCACTCTTAGCTAAAACTAGTAATGCAACAACCAGAAACTGTGCGATGATATATATACGCTTCTTGGATATATATGACAATATGGATTTTTTTTATTCTTTTTGTGATATGGATAATTACACTTATCATTTCTAAAATCAGTGGAGATTAGTACTAAAATTGCAAAATAGTTTTATATTATTATTTATTATAAATTGTCGATCATATAATTTTTAAGATAATTTTATAAAAAATAACAAATTCATTATAAATAATAATTTCTGATTAGATGATATATAAAATTATTTTATAATTAAAAATTTGTTTTACTTTGCAAATATATAAATATATAACCATTTTTGTTTTTGGAATTTGTCAGCGTTTTTACTTCTGATATCGTTGTCACCAAAAAACCTTCCCCTAGAACGTCCCACTATTCACACTTGAAAAAGCAACTTTCAAGCTCTTGTGGCTTCCGTGAATCACTTGAGCTTGTTTTATGATCGATCATATGATATTCAAATATTCTACACTGTCTATTTTTCCGGAAAAATTTCATTATAAAAATTTGATATAGGAAATGTCACTTGTAAAACGAAATGTACAATTACAAGAGAGAAAGAAAGAATTTTGAGATATAATAAATAATATAATCGAGAGAGATCATAGATAAATAAGTAAAAAATGTTGTGCAAATTATTATACTATCTCAAATCATAATATATTTTTTTTAAAAAAAATATTAAAAAAAATACCAGCTAGTATTTCTGCAACACGACATTACTACGTATAAATATTTATAAGAACTATTATAGAAGCTATGAACGAAAAGAGATATAATTGTAGGCACGGAAGGTATTTGAGACGTCAATGTGTAATAATAAAAAAAAAAAATAAAGAAAGAAAAATAGATGTACGTAATTTCTAGATTAAGTAGATTTAAGCATAATTGTCACTAACCTCGGAGGACGTCTTTGTATATAATTTTGCATTCAGGCGTACAATGATTAAAGAGCACTTAAAGGCTATTACGTTAACTATCTTATTTTATTACTTCTTTCGTTTTTATTTATTTATAAAATAAAACCATCTAGTTCGTCATAATTAAGAAAATTAATTAATTTAATTTACAACATTAAATTTATAATTTTTCCAAGGCCATTCTTGGCATTGACAGCCTCTTTTATAATTGTTTACTAGTACAACTTCTCTTTCCCATTTAATTAGGAATCTCTTAAAATAATTAATATAAGAAATATTATAAATTTTATATTATAAAAAAATATTTTAAATTAGGATCTTATAAATAACCACAAGTACTTATTGTTTGATAAGAGGGATTTAAGTTAGATAAATAGTTAATAAACATTTTTTCCTATCATGAATAATAAGAATATTTTTTCTTTCGTTTAACGATGTATTAATTGTTATTTTTAGTTTATTAAATGAATTGAAATAAACAAACGGAAAGAATTTAAAATGAAAGTAAAAGACAATACATTTAATTTACAATGATCATAGACCAAAATTGGACAGCGATATTTTGTTAGTAATGATTTTAGTTTTTATTTTGTTTGCCAACTCCATGATTGAATAGCCTAGAGACTTTTAAGACAGCCATCGATATGATTTGTATCTTTCACCTTCCCTTGTTGCCCCGTGCTTAAAATTCTTTGTAGGTTTTTATAGGATTAATTGATAATTTCTATGTATTAAACGTTGAAATATGCTATTATTATTTATCAAAAAAAGAAACAATTTTTTTTTGCTGAATGAAAATAAAAGAAAGAAATATGTTACTTTTTGTTTTTCACTTACTTAAACTCTTGTTTTTAAAATGTTGTAATGAAATTCTTGAATGCTATTTTTCGCTAACCCATTCAATCAATTTAAAAACTACAAACTTTTATTTGAAAAAAAAAAGTTATACATTGACAATATAAAAAAAAATTATACAGTTATATAATCTCAACATATCATATATGATAAATTTATTAACTTTTAAAATAATTATTTTAAAATAATACAAACCACAATTTATAATTAAATATAAGTGCAAAATTATTTAACTATCAATACATAAATATTACACTACTTTTATTTACTCTCTTTAAACACGCTTTCCTTCTAAATTTTTGTGAAATCACGAAACACTTAACAGACAGAATAAACAAAAAAAATATATAGGAAAAAATCATAAAAACTAAATTATATTTTTTAGGAAAAGAAAATCAAGGTATTATCAAACAGAAGATTTGTGGTATTTAATAAATATTAAAAACCAATTTGGACTTATATTTAACTAGTATTTTAGTATAATGAACATGATAAATGTTTATTTTTATATATTAAAGTTTATAATAAATAATTATTTTTTAAAATATAAATTATATTTTAAATTTATGATAAATAATTTATATTGTGATATAATATTATTTTTAATTATTGATAAATTAATTTAAAAATGTTAAATAAAATGTAGAAATAAAGATGAAAATGGTATATAAAAATTATAACGAATAAGAAAATCAAACATAGAATATAATTGAGGAAAAATAATTTGAAAAAAGGGAATTAGAGTAGAAATAAATTCAACGTTGATTTTGTTTGGTTTAAGAAAAGAATATCGTAAAATTGTTTAGTATTAGAAAATAACAAAAATACCCTTTGAAATAGTTAGTCTCACATGAAATTAGAGATTTAAGAGGATAGAACAGACCTTTTATCCCAAATATTTTTTTTAAAACTGCAATGATGGTGCATGTTGCAGTATGGGACCACCTCACTCATTTTTATTTCTCCATTCCATCATTTTCCAAAACCTGTCTTCTATCGCACGTACAAATACAACATAAATATTTTCACTCAGTAATAACTCTTGAGACTACTGTCGTTCAAGGATGAAGACTCATATTTATAATATAAGAGTAAATTGAAATACACTTTGTTTAGAGCAAATTTGATTTCTTAATTTATGCTTCCCAGTAAAATAATACATGCTTTATTATTATTATTATTATTATTATTATTATTATTATTATTATTATTATTTTACAATCTTATATATTTTTCCTCCAACTTATCTTTTTTTAGAACTTATTAGAATACACTAACAAAATAAAGAATTTTATGATTGTAAATTTATTAATTTATATAATTACTTTAAAACTCATATATATATATATATATATATTATTGTTATCATATTTAGTATGATAACTAATATTCTCCTAAAAGTATATTAGAGATCATATAAGATATTAGTAATATTAGGATTGAATATATAGCCTCAATGTACTCATGAAAACAGATTCTCTCATTTGAGTAAATTCTTTATTGTGCATTTGATTTATATGTCTTTGATGCATGGTTTAGTACGTAACATGATATCAAAGTCATAATAGTTAAAAAAATTTAATGAATAATCTTTTGTGAGATCTATCCCCTGAACTATTTTGTTTTTCTTAAAAGATACGCTCTCAGTTTTACTCGAAACAATGTAGTGCTCATTTTGAATCTTCACATTGATAGTGTACACTGAATAAATTAAATTAGCTAGCATAATTTTTTTTATAACTTTAAATATGCTAAAATACATTCTATCTTATCTATTTAAACTTTACTTAAATTTAAATCGTCTTTTACAATACTTATCCATTTTCATGACTTGATGGGCCAACAATTGTCGCTCGCATAACGTGCATCACTTTCAACATATAATGATTTTCCGTACAGAAAACTCTAAATTTTCCCCACTATAAATAATGGCATAATCTCTAAAGTCCGAATCATCATCTCATTCTCATAAAGTTATTATCAAATAATTAATTAAATTCCTCGTGGAATATTGTTGAAGCCATGTCTACAGCTGGTCAGGTCATCAAGTGCAGAGGTGAGACGTGCATCATTCTCCATCTCTGCTTAATTTCTTGAATGTTGAATGTGCTTCTGTTGCCATAGTTTGGATTGTCATTTTTTCTTGTACGGCATACAATAATGGCAAATTTATTACTTTATTGTTCTTTTTTTTATTTCAGTCTAATGCTCTTTTTTTTAGTCTTTTATATCTTTTATTTTTTATATCTAGTTTTATTGTTGAGTTAATAGTTGAGGTTAATTTGAGATATTATTAAATATAAGAAATTTATATTATCAACTTATTAAAAATTATTTTATATATGATTTTTTAAATAATTATTATAAAAGTCAATATTTTTAATTTTGTAGCAACGTATGATTAAATAATAATATAAAAAAACTAAACTGATAATGTATTAGAATTAAATTATATATAATAGTTTTAATATCAGTAAAAACAAATTGTCATAATTGACAAAAAGTTATCTGTTGGAGAATGTACTATGATTCTGACTAATAAAAAAAGAAAAATGTTCATATTAATATTAAACAGAAACTTTTACAGGATCCAACAAAATCAAAAATAAAAAAGACTAAAATACTAATCCTACCTAGCTATAATTATACTGAAAAGAACTCTTTGTTCCTGATATTTCTATGCATCATTTATATTATGATCAATCAACTTTATTGAAAAATCATTTCAACCATTGAAAATCGTCTTTCAAGTTATAAATAAGGCAAAATGATAGCTATAATTTGAAATTAAGAAGTATAGTAAGAGTTTACTCTTTCTCTGCAGATTTGGAGTTCATTTTTGAAAAGTTTCCAGTTTATTTATTTTATATTTCTTATGGTATATTGGTTGTGCCTTGTTTGTTTGGTGTGAAAATGCATGCAGCTGCGGTGACATGGGAAGCAGGGAAGCCACTATCGATAGAAACCATAGAAGTGGCACCACCCCAGAAAGGTGAAGTGCGTTTGAAGATCCTCTTCAACTCCCTTTGCCGTACTGATGTTTACTGGTGGGATGCTAAGGTATATAGTATATATTAATAATTAATATTTTTACTCGATACCACTGACGCAATTAATAGTGAGAGAACTCTAAAATAAATTTTTATAAAAATTAGAAAAAAGAGTTATATGTTAAACTTTTATGTCAACATATGATATTTTTGTTAATATATGTGTGATTTCTTATTTTATAAAAACCAACAATAAATAATTTTTAATAAATCTAAAACATAAATTTTAGTTATTTTATCTTTATTTCGATCTAGTCATCATGATGAGATGATTAAGATTTAAGACCTAACTTGAATATTCCCATGAGTCTCTTGATCTCTTCTGAAAAACAATCTAATAAGCAAAATGGAAGCCGCACAAATGTTACATGTACAATTTCAACGAGTCTCTTTCCAAAATAATATAAGACACGTGTCCTATTTTTGTATAGGTAAAGTGACAAGTGTTTTGATAAGTCTCTTGAAATATTTACATTTTTTTAATGCCTTTTATTTATTAAACATCGTTTTTCAATTTTTATTAATCATGTCATCATTTATTAGTCAGAAACTAAAATAAAAAAAAGTATTTAATAACACAGACAAAACAAACGAATTTAATAGAACCAAAAGGAAAGCAAGCTATATTACAGGGATTAAAATATTATCTAAACCTATTATCTTTATTTATTTATTTTCATATATGCACATCTCAAAATTAATTTCTCAAAATCAAAGGAGACAATTAATAAAATTGATCTCGCTTTTGTTATTAAAAATTTGAAATCTTTTAATACATGGACCCATCTTTTATGGCCAGAGTGGTGTAAAAACGCGGCAAATCGACACATGCAAATTTAGTATTGATTTGTACGATACACCCTTCAAAGCATCTTTGACCTTTATCAATGGGAAGATTCTTCGTATGTGAGTAGTAGGATTCGTTCTTTCAAAACTTGATCATGCTTAATTCTAATATAAAATTGAATATCACGATCTATTTAATTTTGAAAAAAAAAATATTTTCCTTTATTTTCATAAAAAAATAATTTTAAAATAAAATAAAATTTATTCATACACCAAATCTTATTTCATAAATACTTTATGAATATCATGCTTTGTCGTTTTTGCTTTACAGGGCCAGACTCCGTTGTTTCCTCGCATCTTAGGCCACGAAGCTTCAGGGTATTTTTTTTTTTTTTTTTTTTTTTGAAAGGAGCTTCAGGGTATGTTACCTTTGGAAAAAATTTATATTTCAACTGATAATTGATTAAATAACTCTATTTTATGTGTGTGCAAACCAGTTCCACTTTAAAACTTATTGGTTAAGTAAATTTAATAAAATAATATTGACACGCGACAAGGCGATCTATGATGCCTATTAAGAGTCCAACATAATATAAAAAAAAAATATAGAAAAGCAGACATGATGATAAGTATGTACAAAAGGGTTTCACATCATATAACTAACTGCTAAAATAGATTTTGTAACATTTTTTAAAAAAATGGTGATAAATCAGGAAACCAAATTCAATTCATATTATTTACCTAATTCATCATCAGTGTAAAATTTTTTTTCTCTACTTTAAAATTCATATCAACGATGATTTGTGATTGAATGACACTGTAAAACTACTTTATATTATCGGTGTATGACCATTAAACTCTATAAATATTGTAAGTAATTTATTTGTTTGTGCTTAAATGAGCAACATTCTCTTTTTGTTACATTTACGATTTATCATTTGGTTCATCTACCACCGACCCCAATTAACTTGGGTTAAAGGTGATGTTGATGTTGATGTGTTTAAATGAGCAACAAGTGCATGCTTACACATTAATTTGTGGTCATGTGTTAATGAATGAACTATAGGATTGTGGAGAGCGTGGGCGAGGGTGTGACACATCTGAAACCAGGTGACCATGCACTCCCAATATTCACTGGGGAGTGTGGTGAATGCACCTATTGCAAGTCTGAAGAGAGCAACCTGTGTGAGCTTCTCAGGATCAACACTGACAGAGGAGTTATGCTCAGTGATGGCAAAACAAGGTTCTCCAAAAATGGACAACCTATTTACCACTTTGTTGGAACCTCCACTTTCAGTGAATACACTGTTCTCCATGAAGGATGTGTCGCCAAGATCAACCCTGCTGCCCCTCTTGACAAAGTTGCTGTTGTCAGCTGCGGATTCTGCACAGGTTTGCTTTATCCTCTTTAGAATCTTAGTGTTTACAAAATGTTACAAACAATCTTGATTACTCTTTTGATAGAAAATAGTCTATGCAACGATCGTGTAAAGAGTTTTTTTACTATCATCCAATCCTAAATCACGTATATAGTGCATGCAAACTTACATTATGTATGGTAAGTTTTTCGTTTTTTACAACAACAAAAAAATACTTAAAAAAAAAGTTAATACTCAATGATTTTTTATTAGTTCACAGTTATTTTTTTTTATCTCGAATAAAAACTCTTTATAATGTGAGTACATATAAATTGAACACTTTTGCTAATGTATATATTAATTTTGAACATATGCATGCAGGTTTTGGGGCTACAGTGAATGTTGCAAAGCCAAAGCCTAATAATACTGTTGCTGTATTTGGATTAGGAGCTGTTGGTCTTGCTGTATGTTATCCTTCTCTGCTTTTTCCCTCAATAAATTAAGAGACTATAATAATGGCCATAGTTCTTACCTTGTAATTTGCATTTTAGGCCTGTGAAGGGGCAAGGGTTTCTGGTGCATCTAGAATTATCGGGGTTGATTTACTTACCAATCGATTTGAACAAGGTAGATTCAATTATGACATAACTTAGACGTGATGTCTTAAAAGTGTCTGTGATATTATTCTGTTATCAATATTAGAGATTTACCTTGACAATTAGCAAGTTAAAGAATTATTGAGGTAAAACTCCAAAATTAAATAGAGAATAGTACCAAAAACACATAAGGTATTACACCTGAATTTTGTTCATTTAATTATTATGCATATTTTAAAAGATTAAATGGTTAATTACATTGCTATTCACTTACTCATGAAAATCTTCATTTCATTGTTCTTGGTCAGCCAAACAATTTGGGGTCACTGATTTTGTGAACCCGAAAGATCACAACAAACCAGTTCAAGAGGTTAGTTCATATCATACAACAATTTAGCTAATTAAGTTCAATTTCCCTATTCCTCAAATAGTTTCAGTTTCATTATATTCATTACTTCTATTCAGCTTTCAAATATTCTTTATTTTCAATACAAAGTAATTTAATTAAATCCAAGAGAACTAATAATTCTCTATTTTGCTATGATATGTGGCACTAAGGTCATTGCTGAAATGACTAATGGAGGAGTAGATCGTGCTATTGAATGCACTGGAAGCATCCAAGCTTCAATCTCAGCATTTGAATGCACTCATGATGTATTTTTCTATAACCACTGAGCTATTATTATTCTTGTTAATGGCTACATCAGTATGCAATTATTAATCTTATTATTAAATTTGAACTTCAAATGCTTTCTTCTCAGGGTTGGGGTACTGCTGTCCTTGTTAGTGTGCCAAAGAAGGATGCTGAATTCAAAACTCATCCTATGAAGTTCATGGAAGGGAGAACTCTTAAGGGTACCTTCTATGGTCACTATAGACCCCGCACTGACATTCCTGGTGTTGTGGAGAAGTACCTCAACAAGGTGATCACAATGCTAGATTTTATCTTTATATCATTCAAGGACAAAACTTAAATACATTTCTTTAGAAACTGTATTGTTTTTCAATTAGAATTAGAGTTTTATTTCGATAATGTGAGTCATAAAAGTTTGCTCTAAAGGACTACACAAATATCCGAAGTAAAACTTTATTTCTAATTTGAGAACAGCACAAACTGCACTTAAGAATACGTAAGTTTTGTCCTTATGGTTATATGTGTTTAAGTGCTAATTTCTTGCTTCATTCGTTGATATCGTTAAGAACAAAACTTAAATACAGTTCTTTAGAAACTGTATTGGTTTCCAATTAAAATCAGAGTTTTATCTCGGTAATCAGTGGGCTAAAAGTTTGCATTAAAGGGTTACACTAATAACGGAAGTAAAACTTTATTTCTAATTGGACAACAGCACAAACTGCACTTAAAAATCTGTAAGTTTTGTCCTATGGTTAAAAACTTAAATGTATTTAAGTGCTAATTTCTTGCTTAATTTTTTGGTACATCAAGTGACCCTGTGTCTTAATGATGATAATGCAGGAGCTGGAGCTGGACAAATTTATCACTCACTCTGTGCCATTCTCAGAGATCAACACTGCATTTGATCTTATGCTGAAAGGGGAGGGCATAAGGTGCCTCATCTGCATGGAAGAGTAAATCAATGATGTTCTCTACTGTGAGAACAGTGTTTGTGTGTAATGTGAAAAGAGAATTGAATAAATTTGGCATGTAATTCGGTTACTGGATTCATGCTACATGAGTGTGTAAAGAGGTAATGGGGGTGATGACTTTATTGGTCATTGTCGTGGCTTTGTGACTTCTATTGTAAATGTTGTTTTGTAACTTTGTTGTATTTTCAGCAATATGATTTCTATCTTAAAAATAGAGTGGCATCTCTCACCCTTCTATGTTATGTGGTATTGACAGTTTGATTAGTAGTGTGTTGGGTTTAACAGTAGTTGAAGATAAAATTATGGTGAAATTATCGTAAAAGCTTTTATAATTTGTTACTTTTTGAAAAGTATGATCTATGAAAGAACTGACTTTAATACGAACAGTACTCTGAACACAAATATCAAAACACTGTTAATATTCAAAAGATAAGACACCAAGACACTGCATATGTATTAATGACCTTCACAAGTAGAATACTTCACAATGCATTCTTTACAAAAGAAAGAAAAAAATCCCAATAAGATGAATCATACTTCTTAAATCTTAAAACCACTAGTTAAGTTCTATTAAAATAAGTGAAAAGTGTTTAGCAAAGTGTAAATTGGCTCACTTTCTTAACTTGTGTCCAGGTTATATTCAAAAGGTATTCAAATTATGTGAAAGAGATGTCCGAACCACAAAGATATTTTTAATTGTAACAAAACATGGAATGTCCGACACGTATACAAAATGTGTCCAATAAGTATCATGTTCATGCTTATTATTCTCTTTTGGGCCATATTGGGCCTTTACTTATGGTTGCCGAAAATTTAATTTTTCAATTACCAACAGAATATAAAAAAGATTTTGTTAATTTTTAATTTAAAAATATTATTTAATAATATTTATAAATTATCTATACTTTTGAAAAAGAAATTATTATTTAATAAAATTTATCATTTCAAGTAATTTTTTATTTTTATATTTATATTATTCTAAAGTTGCTTTTTTAATTTTTAAATATAGATTATTGGGATCTTAAAAAATAAAGAAGACTAAGGAATTACTTAAACTTTAATTGGGTCTTGATATCTCTCTTTCGTGTGAATTACTCAACGCATAGTATTTAAAAATTGAAGTTAAAAAATAGAAAACACCTTTATATTTGGATGATATAGGTGTCTAGCGAACCTAAATTGTAAATATAGATGTGTTACAGATCGAGTAATAGACTCTGAAATCTGAACAGATAAAATAGTAAACATTGATTTCTCGGTAGAATTTTTTATTTTAGATTTACGTATATTTTTTTTTTCATTTTTAACGTGAGTTATTTAATTCGTTTCTGATTTTAATGATATATTTGTTTTTTATTGAAGAAATAATACTTGATAATTGTTATCCGTCTTACTTACTAGTGCTTTTAGGACATTATTAATAAATTAAAAGAAAAAATTATTTATCCAATGCATTAAGAGTGCTGATTAAAATTTTTCATTTGTTATTATTATTATTATTATTATTATTATTATTATTATTTATTATTATTATTATTATTATTATTATAGAATTTGTTGATTTGTAATATAAGTATAACATGTGTAATATTTTATTGTCTCTAAATATAATATTTTTTTAAAATAATTCATATTTTTATATTTTAAGAAAATTAATAATTTTGTTAATAATATTAAATTTTTATATTATTTTATTAAAATTATCCTCAAGTGTATTGAGACTCTTTCACTTAATTATTTTTACATCTAATTAATGAATATATACTAATTTTCTTATTCCATCCTTATAAAAGAAATAATAAATTTATTTTTCAAATATATAACATTTACTTTAAAAGTAATAATTAACTTTAAAAAATTGAAGAAAAAAAATCTTATACTTAGACACGGAAGAAATATTTGTTTAATGTGTTCCTAATTTATGTGTGGGGACAGATTGATGCAGTATTAGACAGTCTAGTGCTAGACAATGGGAGGATGCGTTCAAATTCGAGCACACAATTATTGGGGTGATGTGGGGTCCACAAGATTATTACTTAAGCCAACCGTATCTCAATCGGTGCATTGGACGTTTCATCATTTAATCAGCACATGAAAAATCTAAGGACGTTCCACGGTAGCCCACTTTCTACTTTATAGTCTACACTCACTACTTCTTTTGTTTCTGGCATTTATAACTCACGTGGAGAATTTGAAGTTTGAACGGTCACTTTATAGTGGTCGATTCTAACATGAACCACCTCATTTATGGATTCATCGATGGATCAGCACTTTTTACCTACAGTAGTTGCAGGTCTTTTACCGAAAGAAAAAAAAAATTGTCAACACAAAAAAAAAATTCATGAGCGGAAGAAAATATAATAATAATAAAAAACGAAAAATTTAATATAATAAAATCAAAATGACAAATAAGTTTTAATATGTTTTTCACCCAAATCTTTTTTTACCCAAACTCCTGCTCCTATGCTATGTTCCTTAGGGTTGCCAATTGTTTGCTGTGCTCTTAGTTAGTTTCAATCGCCGTTATTGTTCCGGATTTAAAGTTGTTGCGAGACGTTTATGAGTAATTTGAAGTCGATGTGAAGGCGATTTTGTTGACCTAACTTTTTGAACGCGTTGTATTGCAGGGGTTGTGTCATGCATTGGAGCTTTGCGATATTCGTCGGACGAGGCGATTTTCCTTATTTGAAGGATGTCTGCTGTATTGCACAAGGTGAAGTCATTTTATGACAAGCAATTGTTGGGGGGTTTTGTTATTTTGGCAGTGGGTTTGGTTTGGTAATATGGTTTGAATATGTTTGGATTGAAAGTTTAGCTGACAGTGTGTTAACCAATGGTTTTAAAATCAGAGTAACTGTTGGACGAAAGGCAGTGATATACAGTTAATTTGATCGTTGTGGTTCAAAGATTGCTTTTATTTGTATTCTGAGAGACATGGCTGAGGAATGGGAGGTGGGAACTCCTAGTTATTGTGAAGATGAGATGATGGTGGCGGAAGATGATGACGTGATGGAAGATGAAGGAGACATGATGCAAGTTGAAGAGGACTTTATGCAGGTATATTTGTTTATTATCATTGTTGTTTGAATATAGTTTTTTAAATGAGTGATATTTAAAATTGATATATTGATATAATTGTAGGGAGATGGGGTTTGTGGCAATTTCTACTATTCCAACGATGATGAAATAGATGAAGGGCATGAATCGTTTTATGTGACAGTTTCTGAAGATGAAAGTGTTAATTTGGAGGAGTGTTCTGAAGAATCTGTTGTTCAGATGGACGAGTGGTGTAAACATTCATCTGATGTTGTTGTTTATGCCATAGATTGCTTGCAAGACATTTATAGTTTAGATTGGATGGATCTGGAGGTTAAAGATTTAATGAGTTGTCATTTTGCAAGCTTAGATCTTGCATATGAATTTTATAATTGGTTTGCAAGAGGGAAAGGGTTCTCTGCTCGTAAAAGAAAGTTGTATAGAAATGCAAGAGGAGAAGTTAAGCAACAAACCTTTTATTGTCATAGGCAAGGTTTTCGTGAGGATAAATGGTTGATGATGGCAAATCGAAAGCGTGTTGCTAGACCTGAAACTCGATGTGGGTGTCAGGCCTTAATGTGTGTGCATATATTTGGGCATTTTGATCGTTGGAAAATTAAGAAATTCGT
>PYAF01003911.1:165815-176240 GCA_007407185.1 Glycine tomentella | reverse complement strand
AAATTGAGACTTTTGCTGCAAGAGTAATGACACGAGAAATTTTGGTGTTGTTCCGTCAAGTATTGAATATGGCGCCCAGATTCAAGGTGGTTGATTGTAGAAATACTGCTGGTCAGTTCATTTATAAAGTTATGAAATACAAAGTGACAACGATGGAGTGGCATGTGTCGCACTACCCTACAAACGATTTGTTCGTTTGTTCTTGTCAAAGAATGGAATCATTTGGAATTCCTTGTGCCCATATAATTGTTGTGTTGGTGTATTTAAATATTGATGAGTTGCCTAATTTTCTTCTGCTATCAAGATGGACAAACGGTGCTAAGGATGCACATGAAGGTCAAATAACAAGTGGGACAAACTTTTGGGACTCACATATTGTCGGAAGGTATGTATGGCTTCTTGAGTCATGTAGGGAGTGGTGCAGTTTAGCTTCACAGAGTGCAGAAGAATACAATCGAGTGAGGCAAACTATTGATAACGAAATCAAAAAGTTGAAAACCAAGATTGCAACTGGCATGCCAAGTAACAGGCGTCAAATTGAAGGTTCAATAGCTAATCCAGCAACAACAACGAGGAAAGGTCGTGGTGGTGTGTGTAATGACCCATCATCTTCCGGATTGAAAACGAAGCGAACTAAAAAGTGTGGTGCATGTAGGGTGCCCGGGCATAATAAAAGAAATTGTCCATTACTTTCATCAACTGAAAATCAGGACGATGTATTTGCCAATGAAAATTTGAATGGTGAAAATTGAGGTAAGAAGTTAACCATGTTGGGCCAGAATTTGAAACTTTTAAACTTTGATTTCTTTGGCATTGGTATTGAAATATAGTATGTTGTGCAATGCAGGGAAGCATATAGTTGTCATTCGTGTTCGGTGCATGGTAGATGCTGCTACTGCGATACAATTGTGATTGGTGTTTGGATGACTAGTTGTCATGGGTATTTGAAACTTATGCAATGTTGATGGTGTGATACAATTGTCATTGGTGTTTCAATGACTGCATCATGGTTGTTGTGATATGGATCATGTTGGTTAATTGACAATACTATTGTATTCTGTTAACTACAAAAAAATTTGATATATTGTATGTTGTTTTAATATAATGTAGGGGATGTGTATTAAAAGACTGACTTCAAAATATATAAATTTAATACCCATAATATATGAAATATTAATATTAAATTTGTTTCGTTTTTTATCTATATAAATTAAATTATTGTAATATATTATATTAATTTTATTACATTATATAATCATTTTGTAATTTAAAATATTGTTTGAATAATTTGTTATGTAAAAGTAGAAATATTTTGTCATATCAAATAAGAGATATATTTAATTATTTATTTTTGGTAAATATGATTTATGTTAATTAATCAATAGATGTTGCATAGTCATATCTAAAAAAGTATGTTTTAAAAACTATAACCCTAACCGTAATAATTTAATATTGAAAATAATGTTTTTAGATGGCGTGATGTCTTTTATTTATAAATATGTGAAAACTATAATCCTAACCGTAATATTTGAATAACAAATTTGTATATTTTCCTTTTGTATTTTATTTTTTTTTCATTTTAATATTGGTTTTTTGTAATTTATTTTAAAAAAAATTAAAATTTTTGTATTTTATTTTACAGTCTTACGACTTTAAAGTCGTAAACAGTTGCCCGACTTCTAAGTCGTATACAATTGCTAATTGAAACCCGGCATTTTATTAGCTATACTCCCATGTTTTATAATTGAAAATTATTTATAGTTTTATTTTTCTTTTTATTTTTATTACGGTTGTTACGACTTCAAAGTCGTAGAGCATTGCTAATTGAACCTCCATTTTTTAAGTATAGTCCCGGATGTTTTCTTTGAAGTTGGTAATAATTTTAAAATATACTGAAATAATACGGCGGGTTAAAAAAAATGCAAATAATTATATTTGTCAAAATTCCTTAAGAAAATGAACATATATAATTAAGAAAATAAAATGGAAAAAATTAAATCTATGTTATTCAACATTTTAAAGTTAAAATTATGACCAAAATATATTTATCCAACAAAAAAATGTCTAACAATTTAACATATATATGATTAATACAACAATTTACACAAATGATTAATATATTTTGCCATATACTTTGATTTGGTTTTAAATTGGTGAAATTAATATCTGAAACAAAATAATAAATATAATATATATTCAATTGAAATTTAGTTTTTTAATAAATACAAGCGTACTAATATTTTATTTATACCATATTTTATACAAAATAATATTTCCTTATGTGCCTATTATATCCCTTTTATGTTTTCTTATTTTTTCCATTTTAATATTGGTTTTTTGTATTTTATTTTTACAAAAATTAAATTTTTACAATTACGACTTTAAAGTCGTAAACACCTGCCCGACTTCAAAGTCGTATACATTTGCTAATTGAAACTCGGCATTTTATTAACTATAGTCCCATGTTTTATAATAGAAAATTATTTATAGTTTTATTTTTCTTTTTATTCTTATGAAGGTTGTTACGACTCAAAGTCGTAGAGGATTGCTAATTGAACCTCTATTTTTTAAAGTATAGTTCTGGATGTTTTGTTTGCAATCGGTAATAATTTTTAAATATACTGAAATAATAACGGTCGGTACAAAAAAGTACAATTGATTATTTGAAGGCAAAGTTCATTAATTTTACTACCACCACTATAAAATTTAATTATGATAATTTAATTATGATAATTAAGTAACATTATTAAATTTGTTAAATAAATTAGACAAACAAATTAATGAAACTGCTGCATTTTGTAATTTCTTTGTAAAATTGTAAATAATTAATTATTTGGCCTTAAAATTTTTAAAAAAAAATGTTGACAGAGCAAACTCATTTGAACCATGGTCGTGCTACTTTGTTATGGGAATATCATAAGTGTTCCTGTGATGGATTTAGGCCTCCTACAATTGATAACATGATTACACAATAATCTGTTGTTAATTAAATTGTCACAGAATGCGATCAAGTTGAGTGCTTGGAACGGGTTCCTGTATTGGAGGTTCCTGTATAGGACTTCTATAGTCTGGTTTTGTGTATGAATGGGTGTAGTTACTATATGGGTGTGTTGTGTTGACAAATAAAGGTAGGATATGGATGACACGTTTGCTGGGTAGTAGTAAGACTATAAACATATTGTGTAATAATATGGTCAGTTTTCCGAGGGAAAAAAACTGCTTAATTGATGCATAATAATAAATTTGGTGAAAATTATATAATCTATTCATTTTTAAAATAGTGATATACGAAAATTTCGCCTATAGTCATCGGGATAAGAGATTAAAGTCAACTAAAGGCATATATTTACAATCAAACCATTGTAAAAAGGTCCAACACCTGGCTGTTCCACAAGCAGTGAAAACTTGGTCCAACAACATCACCAAGTCAAACTAAGTCAAAAATTGAATCAACATATTTTCCTGGGACATGATCTAATTAGCAAAAAAGTAAATTCATTTCTAAACATTATGTAATGACTGTGGATGGAGTGGCAAGCTGGTTCCAATAGGCATTTGCATTAGCCATGAGCTGTTTTTTCCTCTCATTGTGTTCTCCCATAAGCAATTCCATTGCAATCTTCATACGCAATAGCCTAGGATCAAACTATAAAAAAAATTTGTATTTTGAGATGATGTTACGTTAAGGGCAATCAGCCAATATAAAATAAATTAGGAACCAAATTAATGTTGTATTAACCTCTGCGGTGATATTATTCAAATTTAGAGCATCTTCCATCATCACCCAGTGCATGACCCATGTTGCAGAGTTGTAACTGCAATTTATAACTTATTAGTTTTTGATTCATATTGTATTTTGTTAGCTGAAACATTAGCAGAACTAATTAGCCGTACTCTTTTGCATCACACGGTATCCCAAACAGGTCATGAACTTCCCATTGGTGAATCTTTGGTGTAGTATTTAAGGAGACTTTGTCAGGGTACATAATTCCCATTATTGTTGAAATGGCTTGACACTATAGGACGAAATTAATGTTTTAATTAAAAATAAAATATTATGTAAATGAAAAAGTACATTTAACCAAAATGCAAACTAAATAATGATTATTTAGCTTACCACATCATGCATGTTCGCCTTTGTCTGTTGATATTCATCTTCGTCTAAGTTGGAACGGAGATGGTATACGTCGTGTGTATTTAGATATATGACCATCAAAGAAAATTGGTTTTTGACGTCGACCAACGGTACATAAATCTACAGCAACATAAAGGAGTTACATGAAAGGGCCAAAATACGTTGATGTTGTAATTAATAAAGCAGTTGTAGGCCAATACCAGTGATAGTTCGTCATATACGGGCATCCATTGCTCACCATACTTACCCAATAATTGGCACGTGGTCTTTCCATCCAAGATGTCTTTCTGTTAATGTCAATGGTTAAGAGAGACAAATTGTACGGTAACATAATTTATTGGAATTAAGAACAAAGGTTTAGCGTAATATACTGCAAAAAATGGACTCATGCACCATACTGTTCCGTTTGTTTTTGATGAGTGCTTTTTGGTAATGACCAACGACATAAGATGAACTATCTGTTTGAAAAGCATCATGATGTCAGCTTTCAGCAGGCATTGTCTACATTGAAAGTGTAATAGCAACATAATGGTTGGTGACATACTACATACCGAGGGTGTTATTGGGTTCAATGGAGATAGACTACGAAAATCAAGCCTCCATAATATCTCATGGCCTATTACCACGACGATATCACTGTAAAATTAACATTATCAACAAACAGAACAGTGTGTCAGTTATGGGTTTGGCATGTCAATAAAATGGTTATGAACATAAACTTTGCCCCTTACATAAACATACCACATTATCGTCTATATAGCGTAAATTATTTTTAGTGTGTGAATAACACAACCTGATAGCTTAAAAGGCCAATTTAGCTTACTATTTATCCATTGTGGCATTAAAGACATATGCACACACACGAATTTCATCTTTTGTCAGCTGCATGTCCTTTGTCGGATAAAAAACAGACATGATATCCTAATAAAGAACACAAATAAGTTTTTAGGTTTTCCAACAACATTGAAATTATCATACGCACACCACAATCCTCTTATGTACTAACCCCTGGGACGTATTCAACGTATTCCAGTGTTGCCTCTGACCGAATCCAATCCCTCTTGTTGTCCATTGCCTCCATTGGTGACTTCCTTTTAAGTGTTTCCTTGGTGGTTTCCCCCATAGTAGACGAACAGTGTTGGTTTCCGTTATTGTCGTTGCTTTCAGTTAAAGGGGAATGGAATGAAAGTTTCCTTCTGAAGTTCCCCATTTTCTGAATGGCACACGTACTCATTTCACTCATTACAACTTCCTACATTTCCAAACATTTATCACTTATTAGTTTGTCAATCAAAAACAATTACAGTAGTAGTGTTTACGAGTATAACGTACCCCATGGTCATTACTAGAAACCACATTTGATCTTTTGTCAGTCGTACACATGCTACTTTTGTCTGGGTTTGTCGAACCGACGTTTGGAGTGACAACATCGTCTGCTGTGGAGTTATAATTGTCATAAGGTGTTGTGCTCCATGAGCGTAAATCGTTTATCACAAATCGCGTCATGAACTTCAATAGTGCAGTGTTGCTTTCGTCTAATTTATGCACTTTGGTCTCAAGTTTTTTTAGCTTAACAACCTCAGCCTGCAGATCCTGATGAAAGTGATAACAAAAGTTTTTACATTACCGTTGTACGTTAACATTTTTCGCAAGCAACCATTATATTATTAACAAACCACAAAGTTCAACCAAATGAAATAACCTCAATGGTTTTCAGCATATTTGCCACTGTTTTCTGAGTTGCTAGGGGTGTGTCTGGACACATTAAGCATTTTTCAGTATTGGCTTTGAGGCAAGCCTACAGACGTTAATGAACCCATATAAGGTTTAGGATCAGAATGTTATATTTGTCATCTCGCACAACATGAAGGTTTACAGTATTAATACTCACAGATGAGTCTTTTAACAGAATGTTACCATCCGCTTGTATGTCCATCACTGTCTCTTGACGACCACTGTGTATGACATAAAAAAAAAAATTTCAAATGCTAAGTTTCATAGTTTACCAATGGCTGTATTAACAATTGATAGTCATTTCCCGTGATCTTACCCAGTGGTTTCAATTGAATATGGCTCTGCATGGCATCTTCTTGTAGCGTTTCCACCTTTATCCATGTTGGTTGTTGTCAGCACAAAGGTTGGTTAGGCTAAATGAAGTAATGTGTGCAGGATGGTTCTAATCTTTGGAAAGGGTTGTGTATCCTCGACATAAGTGAAGCAATTTAGGCTGCACCATCCGTGCATTTGTGTACTGACGATGGCCGCATGGGGAACCAATAAAGTTGCATTTCCACGCCTAGGGATTCCATCTCCACGAAATCAATGGTTCCCAGTTGTTAAAAAAAAATCGGTTCAGTTCTCACCAAAATAAAGTGACTTGACATGGACGCGTTTGTGTACTGTGTTCATTTATTTATTTTTTTGAATATGTCCATATTTTCTTATAATATATGCTATACATGAAAATTGAAGTTGAATAATAATCATTACAGTTTACTTTTTTTATGTCTGGTTCCCATTTGTTATTTTTTTTGACCCGTACCCTAAAGATATGACTTTCGATGGATAGATGTCTGACGTGGGATTGGATTATTTTGGCGCGATATGCCATATCACATTACAATTTAAGTTCACAAGTCATCATTACACCTAAGCCCACAAATCTTATGTAGGATATTTGACGTCAATTTTACTTTATACGTTTAATTCTTTTGTACATTTTTTATACTGACATAAGACTTCAGTTTATTAAATTAAATATCATAATTAGTTTTAGATTTGGGCCAACAATTACTTAAAATTACTGACTTCAGCTTTGTTATGTTATCAGCTGTATTTTTTATAATTACCATTTAGGATAGTTTTTAAATTAATTACCAAAAATGGAGGGTACTGTAATCGTTTTTGTGTCCCTTATGTTTGTTTAAAATGTTGACAAAAATTAATTGTCAATTTTGAAAAATTTGTATACATTATTTATATAGGTATTTAAAAAATAATTATTACAGTTGTGTTTAATATTTTAATCATTTTGGTCAGTTTCGTAAAAAAAATTATAAGTTAATTATTTTAAAAAGAAATGTTGAACTTTTGTTTAATATTTGTAATTTTGTTATATGTTTTTAAACTTCACACTATATTTATTATTGTTGTTTTATTAACTGCTTAATGTTTAAAAATTGATGGTATCGTTTACGATTATCATTCTCAAGTGTCTTTTAAAATATTAAACATTAAATAATTACAATAAAACAAATTGACAACGAAATTTTGATACAATACTAAAAATTTTCAATTTGAACCATTAATTAAAACAAAAATAACAACATTCAACAATTAAAAACATATACCAAAACTATAAACATGAAACAAAACTTAACAATTCAAATTTTGTCAACATTTTTAAATCATTTAATAAATATATCGCTTTAATTAATAATTGCTATATTTATTTCCTATACGACTAAATGTATATATGACTTTAAAGTCGTATATACATTTACGACTTTAAAGTCGTGTTTTGTTTTGCTCTTCTATCCGCACCCTTGATTTTTAAATGGACACCCCCTCCCACGACTTTAAATTCGTGACCTTGCTTAGGAATTTGAAGGTTTATCCGTAAAATTTTAAAAGACAAATTTTGCAATTTCATTCTGTTTATTTGTCGAATTGTTTTTTTTTTAAACAATGTTACATGGTAGTTAACATAGCATATTTTCTATTGTCTATATTAACTACTAATTGGAAATTTGACAATTTGAATTAAAATTTGTAATTTGCTACTGAATTAATTAATTGTTTTCGCCCTTAAGGTAGTATATGACCATGAAGTGATGTAACATAAAATTCGAAATCATGTTATCATTGTGCAGTTTCAAAAAATGAAGACGCTCCTAATTGTGTAATGTTTACATCTTTAATGACTTATAAATGTATTTGGATAAATGACTTATGTTAATGTTTAATGTGTGTTAGTTGTTGCTAATGTTCATCAATGTTTTTTCGTATTTATTATTAATTTTTTTATGAAAAAAACGATTAATGTAAATGAAATGGGAAGTATTAATCAATAGCAGTTCAGTTTATAATAAATTTTCCGATGTAAGTTTGACATCATGGACCCTCCATTCATCAGGTAATACTAGATATCTCTATCAAACAACAAAAAATATAACCATTAAATACTAAAAAATAGCTAACAATATAACCACTTAATAGGCAGTCCAGACATAGTTTTCCATAACCATTAAACCACCAAGGTTTAAAAAAATGTTATGGTTTACCATAACATCCAACGTCATGGAATTAGGGTCTACCATAACACAAAACACAGCATCGACTGGAAATGCAATGCGACTTATATAACAAAAGATACACACAAACCATTCAAATTACTAGAGGTTGGTAACAAACCGTCTTCCAGAACACTTGAAGCCTTTTCTGTATTTCCTTCCACAATTCATTGTGTGCAGATGATACCAATTCAATAGCCAATTTCATGCGAGCAACCTTTTCATCGACCTGGTGGTCAAAAAATGTAACCAAATTTATATTTGCAAACATTCGATATCAAAGATTTCATATAAAATAAAGCTGATTAATGTCAATGGCTGACCAGGCCTACAACATAGGGCGTGAAGCAGTACTCCATATCCATCCATTTCATTACCCATATGCCAGAGTTGTTGCTGAAAATCATAACACCAAATACAAAGGACATCACATTGCACAAATGTTATTGGTTTAGTGAATGACGTGTTTAACGTATTTACCTATGACCATAATTCGGAATGCCCTTAACCTGTTTCAATTCCCAACTCGCTTCATGAAATGCACTTTTCAAATAATTAACAGGGTAGGTGTCGGTGTCCACAATCTGGGCTATAACTTCACACTACATTCCAAATAAGCATAACATATTTAAACGACAGATGATGTTGAAATATTGGCAACAAAAAACTTAACAACCCATACCACGTTCCTCAACACTTCTGTCCTATTGTCGACGACATCAGGGTCCATGAAAGAATCAAAGTAGTAGATGGTTTTCTCATTAATGGACATCACACCAAGATACCAATGGTCCCAATGTAGGCCTTGCACTGGCAGGTATATCTGACAACAAAGCAATAAGTTATGTTCTGGTCATCCTTATTTTTTGCCAACTACCAATAACAATATTACATGTCATAATCATTTCACACTAACATATTGAAGTTCTTCATACGGCTCCATCCAGGCTTTACAGTATGTGTCGACAAGATCACTAATTGTTGTGCCTTCATTGACATCCCTCTATTTGCATATAAATATAATTAACCAATAATTTTGACCCCATAGTTTGATAACAATATTTTAAGACACAATGACCTTACTGCAAACTGTGGAGGAAGACTCCACAAGGTCTGATGGCTAACATGCTTCTGCAACCAAGTTGCCTTTGTAGCCATCCAATTGATAACCTAATCGCAAAGTCATTGTAATTACGTCATATGGTTTATACAATACATGCAATATAATAATATCATGAAATGTTAGGCATTGCTTCATAAAATATTAATTGTACTTCCTCTGTGGCATTGTTTCCAGGACACATGCAATTGAAATCCTTTCTCTTTCCATTTGTATCATCAATTTTTAATATCATCTCACTGCAACAAAATCAAAAATTATATCCATTCATTTCGACATGAAGACATATATGGTATAGCATGACTTACTTAGGATCAGCATCCGGATGCCACAGATAACAACAAATTTTCACTTCCTCTTGGGTTAGACCCATATCCGTAGTGGGCCTAAATTTGCATTTTATGTGCTGCATCAACCACCATTAAAAAACATATTTAACTAAATATACATATAAAGCTGTTAACTTTCAGATGGCCGTTTTGATATTAACATATATATATATAAATATATATATATATATATATATATATATATATGTGTGTATGTATGTGTGCACTTACTGGTGGCAAAGTGTAGTTATTGCCACCGCTATTTGCGGTTTTCCTGGGTTTATCCAAATGGCCAACAGATTTTTTTTTATTGCTGATACTACCATATGTTTCATCTTTAATCTTTGTTACATGTTCTTCGAATCACCTATCTGAAACCTCTTACGCTTGCCGATGGTCAACCCAAAACGCTCATCAGCCTTGATGACCTTCGAAGGCTGAGGTGACATCGATGGGGAATATTTACATTTGGCCTCAGCAATGTTGGTTGATGATGCGGGGGATTTTTCCTGCAACCATGACAAAATAAGCAGTATTAAAAGTATACAA
>PYAF01003911.1:141260-160308 GCA_007407185.1 Glycine tomentella | reverse complement strand
GTGTTTGTAATTGACAATTGCTACTTACGGGTTTGTTTGTTTGGCTGCACTGTTTGCAACGAAGGGAGGATTATATAGTGTTTGTCTGCAGTTTTGATGTATACAAAATCATAGACTGTTATATGAATACGGTAATCCGATAATGTAATATTCCAACAGCTTAGTTAATGTAAAAAATTTATGTACCATTACAACACTTTACTGCACTTTGTGATTAAAACCAATATACATGACAGCAATATATAAGGAAGCTCCCACAACAAAAGCCAAATTAAAAGAATGTTACTGCACTTTGTCATTAACATCAATATATATGACAGCAACTAAAACCAATGCAAATACGCAGCGTTTCAATTTGTGATAACAGTAATATGCTACTCGGCCTTCAGAAGGCCCAACAAAATATATATATTAAAAAGATGGTCATCTGGTTTCGTTCCTTAGATGTCCAACCAATATGTCCATTTTTAGTCACTAATAAGTTGTCATCATCTAATACATCGATTAACGCAAATTGTAATAAATGCATGCGACTGGCATAAATTGACGTGACTTTGGAAGACACAAATTTAGCTGACTTTGGATGTCACAAACATAAAGCCATGTATAAGTGTAATGCCCCACATATCCGCGTTCCAAGACAACATATCAATAAACAACATGATCACTTTTTGTCAGCAAATTTACATATATATTATTATAACTTCCAATACTGTGAGAACAAAACAATCGGACTAGATAATAATTTTATTTTCATAATGACTATTATTATACATAATTTTATTTTCATAATCAGTATTTTAACTTATACTTGAATTTGACAAAATATTTTCCGTTCTGGTTTTGGTCCCAAAAAAACAATCAGTTTTTAAAGTACTTAATATTGAAGATAACTGTTACAACATATACATAAAACCTAAAATGGGTACTATTATTACGATGGCTGCTGCTGGTTATTTACATACATTTCTATACTGGTGAATGAGTATACCATAAGGACACAAGTATTAACAGCAGAAATTTTAATCAAAACAGTTTTACTCATTTTGACTTGTCAACCGCAACATGATAAACCCAAAATTAACGCTGAAGCAGAAATGAAAGACAACGAAACTACAGACACATATTTGACAGGCTACAAAAGAGAACCACTTCTTACCGAGAACATCCTCAACGACACAAACCGGACCCACAGAACGCACACTTGTAAGTGATTTCAGCAACCAACACTGAAGGTTTGAGGCAGAAAAACGCAAACCCTACCAGGTTAAACACAAAAGAAATAGAAGCAAAATGAAGGTGCTGGATATTCCACCAAATGGAACGTTAAAGGCAAAAGTGGAAAAATGCAACTGCTCATCGTTTAAAAGGTGAAACTCACCGTTTCACTAAAGAAATCAACCGTCATGGCTTTTGGGCCTCACATACGTGCCCAGCAACTCAAATGTATCACCACCTGCTCATCAATCATCATAAGTGGTCATGATGAAATATATCGGTTCACGTACAATGTATTAAATGCAGCCGACTGACATACCCTTGGTGACTTTCCAAACGCGTCACACGCCCGGTTTTGAACAGTTGACTATCCACCAATGGAGAGGCTTTTTTGGTTGTAACCCTTCGTCTGAAACGTTGTGGACGATTATAAATAAACGTGTAGCCAGAGTATGAACCATTCCGAACCTTCATTGCACCATATCATTCTGCAACTGCAACCACAGCCTTATAATTTTAGCAATCACTTCCAAAAGAACCATGTCGTCTACTTCAAGTGTAATGAACACACCCAGCAAGAAAAGGCGGATTGAAGATAATGGATCTTGCACGTGTATAACATCACTTCCGAAACAGTTGCTGGTAGAGATCGTTGCAAGGGTAGGGTCTGATTCGGCGATTAATCTTCTGAGCGTAAAACAATGTTGCAAGGCTTTGCTTGATGCTGGTGACGATACTCACATGTGGTAGCAAGTTTGTTTGAACGAGTTCCCGGTATACCAATGGATTCATAGTGATGAAGCATTGCGCTTCTTAGAGCGCTGTAGGGATAGCGGGAATCTTGACAGTTTGTACAGGGATGGGTTTGTGGAATTGTTTAAGTTTCCAAAAGGAAACATTGATGGGCTTGATAAGTTAAAAATGGCTGCTACAAAGGGCCAGATGGACGCCAAATATGTATACGGTATGATTTTGTTGTGCTCCGAAGATGATGGTTTGAGGAAAGAAGGATTGGAGCATATGCGATTTCTAAGGAAGTCGAAGTGCATCATCAAATGCAGGAGCAGGTTTCAACGATACCTGGCAGAATTTTGGGGAGGTAATGGACTAATAGTGCGCAATCCAACTCCATTATGTGGTTCCAACAACACATGCAAGGGGTGGAGGCTTAAGCAAGGTGTTTGGTTATTTCTAAATGATGAAGATGATGATCTTAGTTTATGTGAATTGTGTAGATGGGATCATGAACTTCAATTTTTTTATGAATTAAATGGGTTGCGTTAGGTTTATTATCTTCAAATCATTGTTATTATTATTGTAATGACCTTATAATTTGCACCGTGTGTTTTCAGTTATATAATAATATTGATGTCATTTTCTCCCTTTGTATCCACTGCTTTATATAGTCCTTCGTCATTTTATTTTAGAATGATCATCAAATTTTTTATTTTGATTTCTTTAAACTTTTGTTGGCCTCGCATTCTAATGCTGCCAATACCATATGTATAATGAAAATTTTGTCACAACCGTACAATGACAAGGATGCCTATTTTAAATACGTCGTGGGAGAGACATATTTTATTAAATTCATGTGAAAGGGTAAAGGCTCAGTCGAAACTGACAACATTCTGTAATACATGGATAAAGTACAATTTTGTATCAGGACATGTCTGAATCATCATGATTGGATACCAGATAACCAATTATCATAAATACAATTCTGTCAGAGTAGGTGAGCAGCTTTCTGGGAATTTCATTGTTTCAACTGTTAGCGGTTCAATATACAATTATATTATCATACAAAAATTATCACCAAAACATACACGGAAATTTTTTTTTTCCAAAACATACATCTTATATTTTTATTTATCAAAACATACATATTTACTATTCATAATGTAAATTTGGGTTGAGAAGACCCGAATTTACACTGTGGTTTTTTTTTTTAAATTTCAAAACCCCAGTTGGGAATTCAGGTATCCCAAACCCAAATTCTGAATTGGTTTTCTTTTTTAATAAATAAATAATTTAATTTGAAAATAATATAATTAAAGAATATAAATAAGAAAAAATTCAGATAATTGAAACATTTTTTTTATAAAGTATAATATAATGAAAGTGCAAGATAAAAAATATTATAACATAATTTATATATATTTCATAGTTTTGAAGTGGACATGTTTATGCAATTTATAAATTTATTTCCGATACAAAAAAACAACTCAAGAAGGGCCTCAAATTAGTAGTAAAAATATAAAAAAACTGTTTTCGACACTAAAATGAAAATTTAAATGGAGATGTTTATGCAATTTAAAAGCATATTTTTTCATTTTATTAAGTGGTGTTTATTACGTGTATCTTTTTAGTTTCTCTATATAGTTGCATCTATAAATTAATTTATTTCTCATTTTTTAACGGTCAATAATCAACTTTATTTATTATAACTTAAACTTATAAAAAATATTAAATTAGCATTTTTGTATATTATATAATTTTATTAAAATTGTTTAAAAATAGCATAAAACAAAAACATTATTAAATTATTAATATGTGCAAGTACGCGTGTTTAAATACTACTTAGAATTAATTTATTCTTATTTATATTCTTTAATTTTATTATTTCGAAATGATATAATTTATTTAAAAAAAAACAGCTCAAAAATCGGGTTGGGGGACCCGAATTCTGAACTAGCTTTCGAAATTTTTTAAAATAACCACAGTGTAAATTCGAGTCCTCGGAACTCGAATTTACACTATGAATAGTAAATATGTATGTATTGGTAAATAAAAATATAAGATGTATGTTTCAGTAAATTTTTGTTTTTGTCTTTATGTTTTGGTGAAAATTTCTTATCATACACTCGGCTATTTGGTAACAAATATAATTTACCAAGTTTTTGATTGTGGGTCATGCTATATATGAATGTTTTTACATTTTTAATGTTTTCATATGTCAATAATAATAAAAAAAAATGTTGTAAATAATGAAAAATTGACTTGAGGTAGTATGTAAACATATGTACCTGAACATAATAATAAAATGTGCAAACCTAATACAGTTACATATTAGACCTGTTAAAAAATTTGGGATCAAATTTATCATATCTCTTAAATTACCAACCAATGCAATTTATTTTATTGAATATTTATTTTTTGATAACTATGTTTGTCATGTTTGCAAACGTGTTATATATCCCAATGTAGCAAGTGACTCCATGATCAACAACATCACATTAGCTTTAAAAAAATTGTATTAATTTTTAATGATTAAACGTTTTAATTTATTAAATGACTTTCATCATCACCATTTTGACATAATACATGCTCAGGGTCCAAAATTCAATTTTATTAAACTAAGATGTTAAATGTTACAATTAAGTGAACATTGACATCGATGTGTATTATCTATGTATAAACATGACTGTGAATGTTTTCATTTTGTACCAAATGAATATATAAAATTTGTGTAACCATTTTGACTAACATTAAATTAAAATAAACATAATGCCTATATTAATAAATTTGTCATTATCGACACATGAATTTACAAGTAAGTTATTGAACTTGAGTCAAATTGTACAATTGTTAAGTAATTACCAAGTAAGTAGTGTAAATAGAAGAAAACTTAGATTGTAGTTGATTCGTTGCAACATTGACTAAAAATGCATTTATAATAAAATATATAGTAATATTTGCAAGGGACGACATTTGCAGCACACACACCACAGAACAATGTTGATGGTTGGATCCGGGAATTCCATAACGAATGTGCGACCATCCGTTAAATGTTTCTGTTGGGCAAAATTCCTCCACCCAGCTCCAATTTTTGCACTCTTCCTAGCGTCATTGAAGACAATCCTACAGCGGGTTATCCCGTCAAAGTATATGTGCGTGAAGCGTGCGCCCCTTGCAAAGTGGTAAAAGCTGCTTGGCACATCCTGCAACGACATAGTTAAAATCCAAAGTTGGATAATGCATCAAATGTATACAATTATTAAATAGTATTATTGTAAAAAATATGTTTAACAACTTACAACGCTGCTGCAGGTGACCTTGTGTTTTGTCAAGTAGAAGCAAAATACCATGGAGTCTGGGTTACATCTATACAACGAATGCCACTGTGGAAATGATTGCGGCTGAGAAGGAGTTGTATATACGGTGATTAAAAACACAGAGTGGCCAAAATAGGTGAACGATACGTGGTGATAGGCTTCTAGCCCGTAATATTGTCCAATGGCCTCCCATCCCCCAGAAATTTTAGGGTTTTGGACAGATTTGTTAAAAGTAACCACGTGATTTTTCCCTTTACTGTCTAGTAGAACCCACAAATCGTCTAATTCGTCGTTCCAACGCATAGCAAAGGTTTTAGGTACCTCTGCGAATCCCTACAAGTAAAAAGATCGCTTTGTTTAAAATTTGCAACATAAAACAATGACTGAAAATTCTTCAGCACAACTGAAACCGAACCTGCTGGGGAACGTAAACTGTGTTGAATGAAGCTTCCTGTTTCGTATTGATCAGGCTCAATTTCCTGGCCATGTCCTTGAAGAACATTCGATGTTCCGCCATTGCCTCTAATTAAGAACAAGGGACAAATTATTAGGAAATTACATGAAAGCAAAAAGGCAATTTTGAATGAATAAGGCAATTTTGAATGAATGTAACGCAAAACAAACCCATGGAAGAAAAAAAGACATCAAGTTAACGTCAAACAACTATGTAAGTTAACAGCCATGAACATCATTGCCATAAGGTCGCATATAAACAAGTAATAGCAACATTTGCCTACAGATGTTGTTGTTGGAGCAAGAGAAACGTTCGAATTATATTTAATTTTTGATTCAGACAACAGTGAATACCACGAATGAATGTTAAGGACAGCGTAAACATATATAAGCACCATTGGAAGCAATCCAAACGGATAATGGTAACAACAAAAAATACAAATTAATAATTTCACATTGACGGCCAAACATGTTACATTAACAAACACATATTGTACCAGTTGCGAATGTTGCAAACGATTTACCAGTTGAGTGGTTATGAATTGGGCGGGACTGGAACGCTGGTCACAGTTGGAGTCGGTGTCCTAGCGATGCAGACCGGAGTGCTTGTTCGTTGGTGTTGGATGTTGGACAAATGTAGCGTACGAAATACAACGCGAAGTGGTTTGACCTTTGAACGAACCGCCGTATGTGTCCGTTGGGGCCGAATTAAAAAGTGACCACACGTGTGACAATAAATGAACCATTGAACCATTTGCAACAGAGACGCTTTGGAAGTGGGAATAACGTTACATTCGAGGTTCCAACTGACAGTGCACTTATTGGCTCGCCAAAATATGCATTGTTTAATAAAAATATGTTATTCAATTAATTATACAACATCAATCAAAGTGGTTGCCAATCTGAATAGGCTATACTGTTTTTCAATGAAACATTTTTCGCCCTAACAATATTTAGTCATACCAATATTTAATACCACATTCTGTAAACCAATTAAATAAAATGTTTTAATGGGATACATGAAGATGATTTATAAATTGTCATAATTGACAGCATTTATTTACTCATCAATTGTGAGAGGTAGGAAAATTATTTATAAATAAATGAAGCAATTATCAGACAAAAGGGTCATTTTTTTATTTGTTGGTTTACCACATTACGAAACTAATAATGTGTTATTTGTTTTAAAAAATTAATGAATTTATTAGCATTGCATGTATTCATTTAATTATTTAAATTTCAGTACAATTTAATGTCTTTTGAGTTTCATTGTGTAAAAGACTTTAGTCAATGTAAAGTGCAATATATATTTTTAACATTTACCCGAACGTACTGTATGTCATGAACAAGACAATAATTTCATTCCTTTTTGTGAATTAAATTATACAAAAAAAATTAACAATTACTTATTTTCATTTACAAATAATAATGGTAATAATACTAATACGGATAAGTTAGTATGATAAAGTAATAGCAGACAGTGTAGTGATAACGATTGGGGCGAGCCGCCTTTTCCGACGAGTCATATCATGGGTCACATGTTTGGACCACTGTAACCGAGGTGGGTTTTGAAATATGGTTTCGTATTAACCGTCCACAACCCGTTTCATTGTTAACCAAGTCTTGACTTTCAAACTTTTCCGTTCAATATTCATATTGCAGTAGCCTAACCTCATACTCCATACTCGATTGCTACCAAGTATATCGACCATGGGTGACAACAAAATACATGTTGTTTTTGTCGGTTGTAAACCAGGGATTTACTTGACATACGATGAAACATTTGACCAGTTAACAACTTCAATGGAAGCCTCCACACTTCTTTTGATTCATATGACGAAGCCGAACAGGCTTACATCGACTACTGTTATTGTCATGGAATGGACCCTGGGTTTGTTGGAACCCAGCCACAATCCCACATCCAAATGGCCGATCCGGTGAATGACGGTCAGTTGTCTTTCAATTATTTAGTTGTAACACATTTGTTGTTTTTTGTTGTTTATTTACAGAACCTTTATTCAACCGTTTGTTGTTAAGGTGAATTCCTTATTGTCGTTGTTCCTGTTCATTGGTGTGCCATATTTGTTGGTACATGCAATATATTCCAATGCCTTGGTGCCCAAACCTGGTTTTTCCAATGAATGGACCCCGGTGATGTGTTTGTAATTTGTTTAGTTTGCCATTGTATTTTGCAAAACCCAACTAATGTCTCTGTAATTTTTATTGTCCACATTCTTTAAGTTGCATAATGTATGTTTTTATGTTCAGCGGCGGTACCTACACGGATGGCGGTGGAAACGTCGACAGCACTGTTCATTTCGCAACAGTGCATGGAAAAGTTGCTGAAGAAAATATGTTTCATACTGAAGGTTGGACAACCGGTGTTACACTTACAACATGTCATGATTGTAGACGGTGTGGAATACAGGAAGTATTGCGCCTGGGTCGATGTTGGGACGCTGGGCGAGCCCATTGTTTCGGTCGGTAAGTATGCCATACATGACTATGCTGCCAGAGAAGATGCAGCGGTCTTGTTGGCCCAGGAGCTATGTGAATGCACTGGGAAAAAAATTAGAGACTTTAACTTTTACAATGTTGAGCGCCTTCAGGCTAGGCTGGAAGAGTTGAAAGATGAGAATGTGAAGCTTAGATTGCAGCTCGCCTTGCTGAAGGACTAAGTGGGCGAAGGGCGGCTGCCGATCTTTTGGCGAAGGCGGGTGCCCATCTTTTTTGTCTGACATGGTTGCTTGTACAATTTTTTTGCTTTTGTTGGATTTGGGTTAACTTTTTTTCACTTTACTTCAAAGGGCCTTGGGCCTTGGACAATAATATATTATATGACTAATATGTTTTAAAATATATTATGGTACAAACTCTACTGATAAAAAACTTGCACATCTTTTTTTCCACGTTTTTTTTAATTAAATTTTAGTCACAAAAAAAACTTTGACTATTTACATACATTAATTGAACCTTTCAGTAGTTGGCGGTTTGATGTACTTTTTTTTTTTGGCACTTTCTAATATATAAATTTAGTTACATAAATTGGTTTAGTTGACAATTTGGCGCTCTGTTCAATTTTTTATTTGTTTTTAAAAAAATATGAAATTCCACACACCAAACGTATATTCGTCTATATATGTATGTATGTGTGTAATTTCAGCAAGCCTTATTATATAATCAACATATACAGACAAGTTACACTTTTATTGTTAAACTAAGGTAATTACTTTTCAAAATAAGAAAGCATAACGAAATTTCAGGTTATTAATTACAAATACGAACAAAGACATAATAATAAAATACTAAAATATAACATTATATACATATCCAATGTTTGGTTGTCATATTTGGAAAATAGTGTAACGTTTCAACATTATGTGTAATAATTTTTTTTCCAAAATTTTGTTTTCAACGTAAAAATGTTTTGTATTTTTGGGGTATCATTTGATCATTGAAAAATATCATAATATAGTATTATGGTATAGACGTATAGTACCACAAAATAAGGAGTGGTTTCACAAATGTGGTGCCCACCATAAATCATCATTAGTTTTGGGCCTTAATCCGAAAACAATTGACCCATGACCCCATCCCACCAAAAGACACGCCCTTCTGGATTCTTCTGCTTTACTTCTGATACCTTTATACTGACATTTCTTTGTTCAACCCTTGACACTTTTAAAGTCTAACTTGTCAACTCCCCCACACCTTTAAATTGTCGATCTGACTCCCGGTAAACTCTGTACTCTGCCCGCTATCATTTGGCGTAGACATCGCACCATAATCCACCGACGACCGCCTATCGTCCACCAACGACGCACCCTCGTGACCCCAACCCCAGTACCCAACATCAGGTTATAAATATTGCTATTTTTATTTGTACATACAACATTCACCTATTAACTTCATTTGCCTTTAAGAAAATTCTAACATTGTAACAGAGTTGATGGTGATCTTTGTCCAAGATTCTTTTTTTTTTTGTGTTTGCCATAGAATGTTGTTGTAGTGATGTGTTATAAGGTCATTCACACATTAATCCTTCAGCTGCATGTTTCTGTGTATAAAATAGGTGTTGCATGTTGGTTGTGTGTTAAGTGTCAATCTATTTAAAATAATATAATCATTTGTTCAAACAAAGTTTTGATGGGTAATATTTACAATAACTTTTCGTCATTTTCATTTAGGCCAAACTCTCCATTTCCATTTTGCGGGCTTTGTGGAAAACTTGATTTTGTTAAATTTGTAAGCCTTACAAAATGATGAACTGGTATATAACACGGCGATGTATGTCGTAACTGTTGACGACTTATCATGCATTACTGTTTGTATATGATTTGCAAATTTTTCCGTCCTCTTTATTTAGCAGAAATGTCTGCACTTTCTGGAACCGATAAGGAAATCGCTTCACAAATGCAAGCCAGACGGGGAAAACCTGAATACACCATTACTGTTATGCATATTAAGAACGTGGTTAGCATTTGTTTATATTTTATACATTATAGGTCTGAAATCATTTGTTGCATGTCCAACATTGATGGTAATGTTTGAAAACTTCATATGTAGCCTTACGCAGAAGTACGCAAAAGCTATATTTTAGCTTTTAGAAAATACTTGGATGACACATGGCAATTGATAGATTGCGATGGAAAACGTCATGTTGTGAAATACAACCAGTGTGCGGAGAAGCAATTAATTGTTGACGGATGGAGGGAAATAAGAGAGTACTACAGTCTTCATGGAGACCATAAGGTGACATTAACCCTACATGACAGATCGTTGTTTTATGTAACAATTGACAAAACACATTGTCTGCCAAGATCATTTCCACATTGGCACACTATGTACAAATCAAACCCGAACTCTGTGATGTTTCGCATCACTTTGATTGAGCAAAAACTCAAAAACAGCAATTTGGTAAGGTTTAACGGTTGGATTGTATAAAGTAATCGCCCTTACATAGATTGGTATGAAAAAATGAAATTGTAACAACTGACAATGTGTGTTGCAGGATCTGCCAACTACCATGTACAAATTTTTAACTGAGGCTGGATTCACAGATATTGTTCTAGATGAAACAAAAGTATTCAACATTCTGTTCACCCATCGGAACAACCATGCTAAAATTGGGGCAGGATGGAGACATTTTGTAAGGGAGAAAAATTTAAAACCCCACATAGATTTTATCATGGAGTTTACTGATCCCTGCAGTAACAAGGTAGTTTGGTACATCAATTAACCCCAACTTATGTTTCAATATAAACACTGAAATATGGATGGTGCTTACTTTTTGTTTTCTGTTGTCAGATGTTTCAATTGTATGAACACCTATTTATATGATTCTCATATGGATCATCAATCGAAATATGAAATATGTATATTTTGGGAAGTAGTAGCTGTAAATTCAACCAAGGAGGAACACATGCATAAGGCAATTAGGTCAATTAACGAAAAGGGGGTATTTTATTTTTTATAATTACTGAATGGTGCTAAGTCGTTAAACATTTCAGGACTTTATATAACTGAACTCCTAAATGTTGTTACCACTTTAATTTATTTTTATTTCATTGAACTAAAATTGTGTAATTACTTAACAGGTTTGGTGGAATTTTGTTCAATTTGTACTTCAAAGTCCTCAAAAGAAATGTTAAATGATACAAAATAATTTTGTTTTACCTATATTTATTTGTTTTTTTTAAGGAATTACTACGGGAATTTACAACTTCCTATATTACTACGGGAATTTTGTTTTTGGTCAAGTCTAAGTTAAAAATATTAGCATTTGGAATTTACGATTTATATTAAATACTAAACTATCATTAATAAAAAATGTGTTGTGTTTAGCAACTTCCAAATACATTAAACGTGGTAACTTATGAAAAGGGGGGTGCATTGGCTAAAGTTATTTGTGCTTAAATTTAAGTGGTAAGCCACGTGTATTGACTATTAATATGAATATATTTCTTTATTTAATATAGTTTTATATTAATTTGTTTAAGTTATTTAATTAATGTTAAATATTAAACATCTTAAAAAATATAGAATAATATTTTTTTTGTTCATGAAATTATTTTTCAATATTATTTTTCAAATAATTATTTATAACACTATATTATTAACATTTGCAAAACAAAATTATTTGGTCAACTAAACAAATTTATGTAATAATATGCTGGTAATAATATTTTCTAATATCCATACATATTTCTAGTTTTGGTTTTTGGCCTTGCATTGTATTTTAATTCAACTCGTGGAGCGCGAGGTGTAGTTTGTCAAGCTGCATCTATCAAAAATATTCTGATGATGATTAAAGGTTGGATAAGAAGACACACCTTGCACATAAAAAATCTGCTGATATAAGTCTCTGAAACTACAGATGGACATGGATATAAATTGTCATAACCAGTCTGAATGGATGCCATAAATAAACTCCAAACGTGTTGTTGTACCATTATTGGGTTTCAATTCAGTAGTTATCCAAAAGACCCAGAATTCATTAATGCCATCCATTATGAATGCTTTGAATAAAGACCAAACGTATTGCTCGTGAGGCTCATGGTTTATGATCATAATCTACCACCTAACTGACATAAGTTCTGGAAATGACCACACAATGACAACTTTATGAACCCGTCAATTGAACAGAAGTCCAAATATATTTACTGAAAACTTTGAATTGCACAGCACTCTACATCACTACCTAACCATATTACAAATTATTTGTCACCTTTGCATGTTAAAATATTTTATATTAAAGTAATATTATATAATGCTTGGAGTAGCACACAGCTTCATAATTCATATTTTCTACTCATCGTACAAGAACACCTCCGTCCCCCTCCGAAAGGCTATTTCATATCATCTACCTTCCCGTGTTCTTTATATTCTTTTATTTTTAACATTTGTTCCTAAAGGGATATAATGGAAAACACACAGGCAGGACCTATTGATGGTTCATTGTTACGCTTCCAAGATAATCATGTTTCGAAGTTAATATGGGAAGGAGAGGAGCGACAACTTCGTCCACGGTTTCATTATGTGTGGGGTATGGCACACTTCAATGAAATAGATGATCGTCTCAAGAATGCCATACATGAAGTTGGCTTTGGGCATGTCATGTCTATCGGACAAGTGGAAATTAACGTTCATTTGATTAGTGCATTGGTTGAACGGTGGAGAACTGAAACGCACACGTTCCATTTTCCATATGGAGAGGCAACTATCACATTACAAGATGTTGCCCTACAATTAGGGTTGAAGATAGACGGCAGGCCAGTAACTGGATGGAGTATTGGTGATGTACGTCACACTTGTCAAAACTTGTTAGGGGTCACTCCTCCTCAGAAGCATATTAAAGGAAAAACTATTTCTCTAAAATGGTTGCACGAAGTAGTTCAAAACGGCCTTCCGGACAATGCAGATGACTTAATCATTACACAACATGCCAGAGCTCATATAATGATCCTCATTGGCGGTTGTTTGATGCCGGATACATCTGGAGCACGCGTGCATTTTATGTATCTACTGTTATTAGAAGACTTGACTATTGCAGGTGACTATAGTTGGGGTTCAGCAATTTTAGCTTTCCTATTTCGGTCACTAGATCGGGCTGTTAAGCCTTCGCAAACTGAAATAGGTGGTTGTTTGTTGTTGTTGCAAACATGGGCATGGGATCGCATTACATGCATTGCCCCACATGTACTTGCTCGAAGGTGGTCTCGTCGGATGATACGACCGAACATATTCACCCAGTCGCTCACATTGATACGCGAGATATTTGATACGCTACATATAAACCAGGTGAATTCCTTAATATTGGTTTTTAGTGTTATTCGATTATTTTGATATTGTTTGATGAATAAGTCATAACAGTGAACATTACTTGCAGTTCTTGTGGACACCATATGACAGTCCTACAATAAGGCCGTTAATTAATAATATACATATACCTATGATTGTTCATGCAATGATCCCTCTTATATGCTATGCAATTGTGGAATGGCACCCAGTAGACAGGGTCATGAGACAATTTGGAATGAGACAACATATTCCAGGCGACCCACCAAATCTAGATGAACTCCACACCATAGATATGAGGGGGCGAACAGATGGTTTTTGGGGTCACCGACATCGCGGTTATATTCACATCTTCAAAAATTGGAATGATTATATATTTCAAAGAGAGATGGACAACAATATTTTGGATGATAACAGTGAATATATGCAATGGTATATAAGTAGAACTAAACGTTATATATCACGTCAGAGAACAACCATTTATTCGGTAAATTGACAACACTACATTTGTATATTAGTTTTATTGTTGTTATTAAAGATTATACATTTCAAATTTCTTTGTTTACAGTCACGTACTGGCCAACAACATTCACAACAGTTTGGGTTCTCATCGTATGTGCCTCAGTATTCATTCCAAGTTCCTTTTACATCCACAATTTTTGGAGACCAGTCACAGAGGTTTGATACCACCTTCAACAGTCAACCATCACCGTCTAACGCATCACCGTCGACATCTTCTTATCGTCCAACATTACATGCCATGGATGATGATGATCAAAATAATACAACCAATAATGATGATGATGATGGCCGCCACGGTGATCATGATATTCCTCCTCAGCAACAACAAATACATACACGTCATCGTAGAAGAACGACAACAGGTGGTACGACAACAAGAACAAACCCAGCCCCAAATCAACGACATCAACATGAACGACCTCGACGAGTATCTAGAAGAAGTCGTTCCGGAACCTCGTGACATTATTATTTTTTTCTTATAATGACTATGTAATTAATTTGAATATTTTTTTATAAATAGATCTCTTACTGTGATGCTTCACAAGTCCCTTTCTTATTTGCTTTTAAATTTAATTATTCAATTTTTCCTTTTTTAAACGAATTTATTGAATCCTTCATAATTATACCCATATAATTACCAAGGATTAAATAAATTTCAAACAAAAATGGGGTACATGGGGTACACTTAACAAAACATGGAGTACACTTAGCAATCATTTACGACTTCAAAGTCGGACATCAATTTACGACTTTAAACAACCGAAAGACGAAATAAAATTTTACAACATTTTTTTTAACAAAATAAAAAAAAACCATAATAAAAATGGAAAAAATAAGAAAATACAAAAACGGATATAAAAGGCAAATAAAGAATCTTTTTTTTCAACTATTATTTTGTATAAAATATGTTATTAGGGTTTCAGTTTTTTTGCTTTGGCAATAACAATAACAAAATTATGCTATAAATTAAATATTAGTAGCCTTGTACTTATTTCAACTAATTCTTTATTTAATATAATCTAAAAACAATTAATTTCAAAGCCTTTTTATTAGTTTAATATATTGTTTTATTTCAGTAATTTTGATACTATAAATCAATTTATAGTATTTTTTCCGTGATAATTTACAAATTTTTATTCGTGCAATTACCAATATTTAAAATTATTATCATTTGTAATTTAAAATTTAAAAGATAAAATTCAACTATAATTAATAAATACAGTGCAATTTACACTTTTCATATTATGTTTCGAAACTTATAAAACATGGAGGTGGATACGACTTTAAAGTCGTAATATATTTATATACTTTATAAAATGTTGTTTTATTATTTTTATATTTTTAAATATCTTTTAAAAACGTATAATTATTTTTTATTTTGTTCATTGATTTTATAATAGAAAATTATTTATAGTTTTTTATTTGTTTATATAAAATTTATATTTTAATTGAATATATTTAATATTATCAATATGATATAATAATTTAATTTAAATTTTATTTATCAAATTAAACTTACATGTGTTATTGAAAAACATTAAATTTTGTTGCCTTATCAAATTATTCAAATTATAAAAATATATCAATTATATTAAATTAAACAAACAACATTTTTTATATTATATGTTATATTAATTTTACAACTACTACCAAAAAATTTATTTCTCATAATTAATTAAAATTTTTATATTTATTAAATTAATTACACCAATTAAAATGTGCAGAAACATAGGAATAGTACATAGGCCAACACCAACTGATACAACTGATTTAATTTTCGCATTTACTCTTTTGGACTTGCAGGTTTTTGCTAATGGTGATTTTCGACGAAAATAGTGAGTCCTGCAAGCTTGGTGGTGGGAGTTGCAAAAGAATGGCAACAATAGTGATGTCAGGGTCGAATAGAAAACGAAGAAAAAAAATTAAAAACAAACTATAATTTCCGTAAACTGTATTAACTTATGAAAAACAGGGGTGCAGCAAATAACTTGTTACGACTTTAAAGTCGTAATCCACTTTACGACTTTAAAGTCGTAAGTCACTTTTAACTTTGTTTTATATTAGTTTTAAGTAATTTTATTTATATTAAATTTTAAACATTTTTAAAAAATATATGATTATATTTTATTTTGTTAATGAATTTTTTAATTGAATTAAATATTATTTATCAAATTATTATTTATAACATTATATTATTAACATTTCCTAAACAAAAAAATTTAATAAATTAAACAAATATATGCTAGAAATAATACTAGAAATAATATTGTCTATTATCCATATACATATATAAAAAATATATCTTAATCAATTTATTAAATATTTTAATTACCCATATATATTTTAATTTAATGGATTTATTATATTTATTAATTTAATCATTGTTTTCTAATTATAATTTTTCGGTTTTTAAATTTATTATGTTTTAATAATTATAAATAATTATGTGTTAATAATTATAAAAGTAACAAAATACTTTAAACTCCTATAAAACTTGACGACAATTTGTAAACTTTATTTTTTACAAATTTAAACACTTTTTTCATGATTTTTAAATTCATAAATACACGCTATAGCACAATAAGTGATAGGAGCTGCATTAATATCAGATTCAGACTATAGCCCACTTTGTCTTTGAGACGTCCGACTTAATAAAAACGCAGGTTCAATTAGCAATCACGTCTGACTTCAAAGTCGGACATCTATTTCTGACTTTAAAGTCGTAAGAAACGTAAAAATTAAAAATGCAGAAAATAAAATTTTTATACATTTTTTTATAATAAAAATTTCAAAAATAACCAAACTTAAATTGTAAAAAATAAGAAAATACAAAAAGGGATATAAAAGGAAAATAAGCTATTTTTTTCATTTATTATTTTGCATAAAATAATTATTTCGGTTTCAGTTTTTTTTGTTTTATTTAATATATTTTAAAAACACAATTAATTTAAAAACCCTTTTTATTAATTTAATATATTGTTTTATTTCATTCATTTCAAAGTTAAATAAATTTTAAATTTTTTTTACTACCAAATTACAAATTTTTTAATCTTAACTACGTGCAATTACCAATTTTCAAACACAGCCTTAATTATTATCATTTGGAATTTCAAATTTAAAAGATAAAATTCAACTATACTTCATAATTAATAAATACATCGTGCCATTAACAACTTTCATATTTTCTCATAACTTATACAAAACATGGAGGAGGTGCATGATTTAAACTCGTCACCCTTATCTATTTAATATATTTTTTTTATTATTTTGATTAATTTAACATGTTCAATATTTTTTAAATATCTATAATTATTTTATATTGTGTTAATTATTTTTTAATTTAAAAATATTTATAGTTTGTTTTGAAATAATTTATTTCTATGATTTGTTTATATAAATTTTATTTTTTGATTTAATGAATTTAATATTATTATTTTATATATTATAATAATTAAATTTAAATGTTATTTATGAAAGTGCTACCCTAAGTTAACTCCAACTGAAACAATTTAAGATTATTATTAATCCATCGGCATTTACGTTTAGTCGTTATTTAATTTTTTATCATTAAAAAATTATAAATGATTTTAATTTTTCTACCGGTTCAGCAGGTAATCAGTTTGTAATTTGAAACATGCAACCTATTCACCCGGTAATATTTGGCTATTAAAATATTATATTTGTTTTTTTGGTGTTGCCAATTTTTTTTTTTGTTTTCCTTTCGGTAAATGATCTGCTATTATAGGTAAAAAGTGTTGGTCCATCAATGAACCCGTAAATGGGCTAGTTCATGTTAGACGCCACCCTTTATAGTTTATAATCCCTGGTCACAAAATAATAGTTTTAAACAGAAAAATTAATAAATAAATAAAAGAGAAATATTAATTTTACAAAATTATCATTAATAAATAGATGAAAAAAAAGTATATTAATAATTAGGTTCAAAAACTAAAGTGATTGTTAGGAGGATTGGTGAAAAAGAACAATGAACCTTACCTTGAAAAATCAAATACAACCCTTATTTTGATTTTTTTTAAATGCGATATTTATTTTTAGACAAAGAAACTAACTAATTTTTTTCTTCCTCTTTCCCTTACTATAAAACATATTTGACTAATTTACATTTGTTAAGAAAGTTAGTTATCACACTAACTTGTCTCTCCCCACTTTTACTTTTATTATGATTTATCATAGTGAAGCCTTATTCTCTGGTTTAAACCAGATCCAAAATTATGAATTTATATCTAGATATGCTTAATAATATCTCTAGGTCAATTTCAAGGTTAAGTGAAACTCTTTTCTCAACTAAGCATAGGTTCACACTTAAGCAAGAATTGATCATCGTTTTAAACGTGACTTGCTAGACTTCCTAAGGTGCTCTTTGGATTTCACCCTTAAGTGTGACAAATCTCTCGCTTAAGCATGGATGCACACATACTCGCCCTCAAATACTATGGCTTAAATGATGCAGAACTCATGTTTAAGCGTGACTACGACCAACAAAGGAAGAGATTAAGATAACGTGTCTTATATTTCAGTAAGAAAGTCACTTCTTTCATTGTAGCAGATCTACAAACACCAAAGAGTGCCTTTTGCTGAATATCAACGTCTTACAAATTGTGGATTTCATTTATTTGTCATAAGATTTTAACATATCCTAGAAGAATGTTCTGCATGAAAGAATTTCAGACAAAAAAATTTAAATAAATGTCTTAAATACATTACTTAAAATGTTTTATCAAATCATCTTATAAATGCACTATTTTAAAACTTCATATGCATAAAGACATATTATGATCTAATAGCATAACATATACAAATTTTATCATTTATATTTATTTACAGCTAATAAAAATAATTAAGAATCATAATCCACCTTTAAAACATAAATGTTTTTTGATTTACATAGAGATTATAAAGATATGGATTGGGCCTATGATATAAATAGGAGAGAAAAATAATTTCTCTCAAGAAAACATAAATATGTAAATAATTAACCTGTTAAA
>PYAF01003911.1:125928-138911 GCA_007407185.1 Glycine tomentella | reverse complement strand
AGTAAGGAGGGTGAGGGTGTGAGGGAGAAGGTTGAGAAGTATAAAACGTGTGATGTGAGAACGGTGGATTATGTGCCGTGTTTGGATAACGTGAAAGCGATGAAGAAATACAAAGAGAGTTTGAGAGGGGAGAAGTACGAGCGGCATTGCAAAGGGATGGGCCTCAAGTGTCTGGTGCCCCGGCCCAAGGGATACCAGAAGCCCATACCTTGGCCCAAAAGCCGAGATGAGGTACTTTTCCGGATTCCAACTCTGTTTTTTTTTTTCATTGGTCAATGTTAGTTTGCTTATGATTTCTTTATTTTCTCTTTTCACATCAACTATCAAGTTAATATTATTGCTTTTTTTTTTTTTTTTTTTTGTGAATGCTTATGCTTGTGAAATGAAAGGTTTCTTTTTCCTTCTTTGGGTGGTGAGTTTGGGAAGGTTTATGTTTTGTCTTCTTGTTTGGTTGAGTGGATGGTGAAATGGGTGCTTTCCTTACTTTGTTTGTAGTTTTGGTGAGTAGTGGTTTTGAAATGGTTGCTTTTGTCGGTAGCACGCTTGACATGGAATTCTGAACACATTCTAGGATAATGTTGTGTGTTTTGTTCAAGGAGAATGGTGGTAAGTGGTAACCAATGAGGTGCTAGGTAAGGAATTAAAGTGGGAAAGTGTTACCAATGCACACGCTTCCTGGGATTTTTTTATAAAAAAATATTGTTTATTAGTTTTTAAACCAATGTACTTGTTAGTGGGGAGTCTTTATTGAAAGGAAAAATGCGTGATTTGATGAGATACATACTGTATTTTGGACGAGAAGCTACATGAGCAGAAGATGAAAAATAACTCTGACAACAAATTGGTGGGAGGTGATAGAAATTAAACTGTTAGGGATTGTGGAATTTTTATTTTTCTTAATCTGGACCTTTGTCATTAGGATAATCTAGAAACGAAAATTCTTCATCTGGAGTCTTAAGCACCAATGAGAAGAGTAGATTAGATGATTTTTAGTCATGTGAAAACGAAGACAGGGAGACCAAGAAGGACTTTAGGAAAAAATGTTAAATGAGATCTTATGGTAAATAACATTCCTGAGAATTTGGCTTCTGTATAGCCAACTTTAGTTAGTGGGATAACGCTTTTGTTGTTATTGTTGTTGTTGTCAGTGTCTTAAGCATTTTGAATTTTGATTCATATTTCATTTAGATGCTGGGAGCTGAATCTGATTTTCTGGTCAACTTGCTGGATTTTGATTTTACAAACTCATAAAATTTAGATTTTGTGTCATTTGACACTTTTCAATTGGTTTGGATTGGGAAGAAAGGCTTTTCTAAGTTATATGCAATTACAGGTTTGGTACAGCAATGTACCCCATACACGTCTAGTCGAGGATAAAGGTGGTCAAAATTGGATATCAATAAAGAGGGATAAATTTGTTTTTCCTGGTGGTGGAACTCAGTTTATACATGGTGCAGATAAATACCTGGATCAGATTTCTGAGGTTAGTCTCTTCAAATTCGTTCTGATATTTGTTGCTAATATACTGAGAGCTAATTTGAAATTGAATGTGCAGATGGTTCCTGAAATTGCATTTGGTCGCAACACCAGAGTTGCTTTAGACGTTGGCTGTGGAGTGGCAAGTTTTGGTGCCTTTTTGATGCAACGTAATGTGACCACTCTTTCAGTAGCACCAAAAGATGTTCATGAAAATCAGATTCAGTTTGCTCTTGAGCGAGGTGTGCCTGCCATGGTAGCGGTATTTGCTACGCACCGTTTGTTGTTCCCAAGCCAGGCATTTGACCTAATTCATTGTTCAAGATGCAGAATTAATTGGACTCGTGATGGTAGTTCCTCTCTCTGTTTAAACCTTTCATCTCCTAGCTTTTCTATAGTTCTTTTTTTTAAAATGTTTATGTGCTCTCTGTTTAAACCTTTCATCTCCTAGCTTTTCTATAGTTCTTTTGTTAAAATGTTTATGTGAAAACATGTAGTGCCTTGTGACTAAAACAATTTCTTTGTTGTTTTTTTTTTCGATCAGCAATGTGATAAACGATTTACGTAAATAATTGAGCTACACTTGGAATGCATTGTTAATAGAATAAAAACTATACTAGGTTAAATATATAAAGTTAAGAAAGACTACTCAAAGCTATTCAGGCACATGGCTACACCACAGTGGCAATGAAAGGTAATGGTGGTGCTCTAGTTGACCTTTCCTTTCTATGAAGGAAAACCAAATTTGAATATATGATGATTTGCTTCTAATGTTGGAGGGTTGAAGCTTAGAAGCTGCTAAGGTTGAAGAGCAAAATGTCAAATAGGAGTTTGATTTCTTGTTTAAAGAACTCGTTTCTTGAAAGGATCTCCTGATTGTCTTGCAAAATGAATTGTTGTGCTATGTGAGATGACGACATTGTTCTTTTAACTTTTGAACTTTCTGTAGATTTCTTCATATTTTGACTCAATGAATTTAAGAAAAAATAGATATAAATACAATCACAATTATGCTTAAAGGCTTTATAGTTCTTTGTACTGATGTTCTGTTTTTATACTGCTTTACTGGAGATGGAATTTTGCTTCTTGAGGCCAACAGGCTTCTGAGGGCGGGTGGCTACTTTGTCTGGGCAGCACAGCCTGTTTACAAACATGAAGAGACCCTTCAAGAACAATGGAAAGGTAGCTCATAATTGTTTCTGTGTTTACCAAAACAGTTGTCCTATCTTTCGATGGGTTGATAGACACTAAATCGTTAGGGGTCTATCATGATCTCCTTTTATTCTTTCTGTGATCAATACTCCAGCTTCATATGGTATCAAATGACCTAGATCTTGAGATGGGATATTCAGTTTAAAGTTTAAACCCTATGATCTTTGGACTTAACAGAAATGGAGAACCTGACAGCTAGCATTTGTTGGGAACTTGTACGAAAGGAGGGCTATATTGCTATATGGCGGAAACCTTTGGACAATAGCTTCTACCTTGGTCGAGACATTGATGCGTATCCTCCATTATGCGAGTCCAATGATGATCCTGATAATGTTTGGTATGACCCCCTACATATTGTTTAATTCAGCCATGTTATATATCACTCATTTGTGGTCTTCATGATTAATTGAACTAGAAAGCAATGGCTAGGCTAATAAGAGTCACGGCTTTTAAAGATTGATTGTCATCCCAAGAAATTTCCCTGACAGTTATAGTGAAGCAATTGTTGCAATTTTGGCCTTCTATATGGATTCGTAATATAATAGTTTGGTTTGCCAATTAGAAGTTTGCACCTGCATTGGATCACTAATGCATTCTTTTTATTCCATCCAAATTTGCCTTTCCTTTTTTCACACGAGGCTAACAGTACAGTTAAAAAGAAAGAGAAAAACCTGGTTCATTTACTATTTGACAAATTGCATAGAGATTACACTTGATAGAAAGAGCCCACAATGGAAGAGCTAGAACCTTCTTGAAGAACCAAAAACAAACTTCAAGACATGCTTCACAAAATTAGATGGTCTGGAACATCTTGAGTGATAAACTTGATAAAGCTTTAATGTTTAGAATTATGTAAAGTTGTAAACTGTATAAAGTAAACAAATATAAGAACTTGTGATAACCGCAAAACATTTTGCAGGTATGTTGGTCTTAAGGCATGCATCACTCCATTACCTAATAATGGATATGGAGCAAATGTTACAGAGTGGCCTTCGCGGCTTCATCAGCCACCAGACAGGCTCCATAGCATCCAATTGGATGCTATTATATCCAGAGATGAACTCTTGAGGGCTGACTCAAAATATTGGTTTGAAATAATAGAAAGTTATGTTCGGGCTTTCCGTTGGCAGGATTACAACTTGAGAAATGTAATGGACATGAGGGCAGGATTTGGAGGGTATGAGAGTATTACATTTCTTGCTTTCTTTTTCTGTTATATATTACATTTGTCGGTTATTAGGTTTCTGTAGAATGATTGTCTAACGTTGTTGTTATCTGTGTGCGTATTATGACATAACTTTCACTTTGATAACTGCAGAGTAGCTGCTGCGCTGCATGATCTCCAGATTGACTGTTGGGTTATGAATGTTGTTCCTGTCAGTGGATTTAATACCTTGCCTGTTATATATGACCGTGGGCTGATAGGAGTTATGCATGATTGGTATGAAAAATTTGCTTGCCATCTGTTGAGTTATTTTTTTAATGTGATTGGTGATTTCATACAGTGTGAAGTTGCCATTGTAACAGCATAATAATCTAACCTGATTGGCATGTGAAATTCAGAGGGCCTTATTGGTTTCTGCCTTTCTGGTGTAAGAAAAATGGTCAAGTTCCAGAAAATATGTTATAGAGTTATATTTTCAGAAGAAACATGTGGAAAATGATTGAAACAGTCTTGACTTATATTTACTATTCATTGATATTATTTTAATCTAGCATGAAAATGAACATATTTCATCGGGGGTCGGTGCCACCCAGTAATTGTTCTCTCCAAACATACATCCTTTATGCTTCTTGATTGATTTTCATTTAGCAAGTTTATATTAAATAGAGGTGATATGTGAATGTGCTTTTATGTTTTATTTGTGTTGGTTAAGAGCACACTATATATTAAAATTCAAAGTCAATAACACAATTCACAGCACCTACTAGCCTTATTGCTGCAACCTTGGAGGCATTTGAGCATAATAAGCAACTAAGCACATATTGGCAGAATGAGACCTACACTGGAAGAGATACATGAAAATGAATCTATAGCGGTAGTTTATTAATTTATTCTACTTTTAAAAAATAGATGCCAAATATTTTCATGTCGCTTTTTATTTTCTTAATTTTGACTGAGTAGGGATTTTATCCTGATGCCTAAAATTCTTTTTACCTTGACAGGTGTGAACCATTTGATACATACCCAAGAACATATGATATGCTGCACGCTGCAGGTCTTTTCTCTGTTGAGAAAAAGAGGTGTGTGCCATCACACTATACTTATGCCTCTTTAGGCACATGCCATTATTGGTGTTTGATAAATTATTCTTTCTTTCAGGCAAAAGTGTAACATCTCAACCATTATGCTTGAGATGGATCGGATGCTAAGACCGGGAGGACGGGTGTATATACGCGACACCACACTTGTTATAGGTCAGCTTGAAGAAATTGCAACTGCATTGGGATGGTCAACTACCATAAATGATGTAGGAGAGGGTCCCTATTCAAGCTGGAAGATATTAAGGTCTGATAAACGGTTCTGAATTGCTCAATTGCGTCAGTAACTTGTAGAACACCATATACGGTACTCCCAACTGAAATCTCATTTTGTGCCAGAAATGTGGCCAAAACTAACCCATAATTTGCCAGAAATGGTAGTCTTAATTACAATGTTGAATCCCTACTAACAGGTTTTCTTGTAAACACTTTAAAGAACTTGCCTTGTATCAATCTCTACAGCATTACTAGATATGTTTAGATGATTTTTTTTTTTTTTGATAAACAGATATGTTTAGATGATAATTTTGTCTATTTGATTCTAGTGTGATGTAAGCTTAAGTTATTGTGTAGAATGGACCAAATGCTGCGGGAAATTTGTTTATTGTGTATCAATAAAGCTTCACTTGTATTATGGTCTTTCCCTTACCTCCCATCATCTTGGGGTTGAAATCAGTTGTTTATTGTTGTGACCAGATGACTGAATGACCGAAACCATAAGCATTTACTATTAAGAATAATAATGTGCTTTGAATTGTTATAAATATGTAAATTATAGTAGTATTCTATTTATTGAAATAAATATGGATTTAAAAAGCAATAACTTATTTAACGTAAATATTAATAAAGTCTAAATTATTATGAAGAGAATATTATTTGCATATTTTATAATTAATACTAGAACTAGCCTTAAAATATTGTTACTTTAACTAGTTAAATAACATGTAAATTAAAGACTAAGCATTGTGTCTAAAACGTTGAGATATCATTAATGTTCAGTCAAGTGAACATCTTTTTAAGAAGTCGATCAAGCGGTACCTAAGCTAACTATTAAAAAAATAAAAAGGTGGGCTATGCATGTGGTCCTAACTCCTAAACCATTACTATGAATTGAATAATGAAAAAGTTTGTCACTTAAATTATTACCTAGAACTTACTGCATCATAATAACAATTTGTTTTTACGGAAACAAGATCACGTTATTTCATTCATAATCATACCAACAATACACATAATATAGCATGATTAAAAAACTGGAAACTAAGAAAAGATAGTACAATCCTTGTTAAAACATGAGCAACACCATTATCTTATCTACTTACAAAACCTAAATTAGAGGACACATTAGATAATGAGTCTTTTACATTCGGCAATGATAATTCAAGTCTCTAACTAGGTGGAAATAAATCACATCGCTCAAAAGGGATCTATAATCTAATTTATATTAGACCCAAATCATGTTAGACCTTTTCAGAAAATAGATTAGGCCAAGAATTTTAGTAAAATCTATTTAATTAAATAAGTCAGGCATAGATCAATCAAAAAACCTTTTAGGCTTAATAGGTAGGTCTATTTAAAAAAATGTAAATAATTATTCATTATTATTATTATTATTATAATATTAAATATGCTATAATTTGTTATAATTTTACATTTACTTGTCTTTTAAATGTTAATCAAGTTGATTTACATAAAAAGTTAAGTTAAAGTTTATAATTAAGTTTATTGAAAAATTAATTTATGTCATACTTAAATGTCTTATTGAAAAATATATTTTTAAATAAAGACCATAAATGTTTTATTGAACCTTAAAATATGTTTATATCATATAAATAATCATACATATTTTCACCTTTATTTTAGTGTTAAATTATTACAAACTAGTCCCTTAAAATAGACTTATAGATATATAGGCCAAACTCAGACCCTCAAAAAAACCTTTAATTGGTAAATAGGTTAAGCTCATACCATATACTTTTAACCCAAACCATGCTCAGGCTAAGGCCTAATAAAGCCTAGCTTGGCTCAGTTTGTTTCAACCCTTATCTCTAGGCATGACAACGGGACAAGGGCAGGTATTGCATTCTCCCGTCCACGCCCCCGACTCAAAACCCGCTCCCCGATCCCTCCCTCAATTCCTGTCGGATTTTAAAATTCATCCTCATCCCCGCCCCCGCTGGGGATTGGGTTTTCCCCGCCCCGCCCCGCCTCGCCCCTGCTATTTGATTAAAATTTAAAAAATTAAAAAATAATATAACCCTTTTATTTAAATAATCGAACGAAAATGCTAATTACGTAACAAAAAAAACAATAACAAAACCACATTTGAAATATGAGATCATAATTTTAAAATTACAAAAACAAAACTAATCAATTCAATTAAAAAATTACAAAATAATATTTCTTTTTTTCTTTTTGTAGTATTATTTATTACAGGGACGGATAGCATCTGAAAACACACCGCTGAAACTTCCCACTCTATCTCAAAAGCAATATATATTCTCGTCAGGAAAGAATGAAACATCAATGTTACATTTAAGGCTTCCTATAGGAGGAGGAGTCCATCGATCTTGAAGAACCACTTGCTGAGATTTATTGATGGCTTCATTAATAATTTGAGCTTTGGACCAATCTTGAAAAAACATATCTCCATGATGAACCACTGCAACATCAATATTCGCTTTTGACTCCCAATGCCAATTATTTCTACGCCACCTTAAACTCCAAAGAAGCATCATTGATCTTTGTTTTGAATAAACCTAGAAACTCAGCTAGATTAGTGAATCTCTACAAATGCAAGTATTTGATCCATTCTTGGCACCAAAGCCTTGCAAAATTTTAATTTAAATCTAGGATTTGAACTTGTTTCCCCACAATCCTATTGAAATGAAGTTTTTTAATTTAAAATATTGTTATTTTAGATAGGAATACAAGCTGTTTAAATTTAAACTGGTTGTTAGCATTTTGAATAGATAAGATAAGATTGTTAGGTTATTTCCTATTATTATGGGATAAACTGGTTGTTAGCATTTTGAATAGATAAGATAAGATTGTTAGATTATTTTCTATTATTATTAGATATTTGTTATACCCACTTGTATAAATAAACATCATTCTAGGAGGAAGAAATATATGAAATCCATAATTTATCCATGGTATTGAATTTTAACATGGTATCAGTTGTGTTTTGATCCTAGGAGAACAACTTGTTTTTTTTTTTCTCACGTACGTTTCAATTTCAATAGTTTCCTTCTTCCTTTTTTCACGTACGTACAACTTCCTTCTTCTTCACATATTTTTTTCCCCCACATACCACCTTTTTTTCCAAATACCACCTTTTTTTCAAAAAAGGAAGAAGACATCGCAAAATGCCCTCAAAAGCACACCAATCATTCTTTACTAGTGACCCTTCTTCCTGCCCTTGTGCTAATGTTGTGTATGAAGGTATCCCAGGTAATTCTTTTGCTTTTTCTGCTCTTTCTAGGAATTCTTCTTGGATAATTGATACTGGTGCGTCATACCATATGATTCGTGATGCTTCTTTCTTAACACATTACTCTTGTTCTTTCTCCTACACTCACTCTTCACTCTGTTCTTGTGGTTCCCTCTCTCGATTTCAACTGGCTCTCTGTTAGTAAAATAACTTCTAACCTCAATTGTCATGTAATTTTTTGGCCTACTTTCTGTATTTTTCAAGATGTCCAAAACCATGTGATTCTTGGCTATGGTGTTAGGCAGAGCAACCTCTACTTTTTGGAGCTTTCAGATGGTGACCCTGGACCACCTGGACGAGCCTCTGCTACTACCACTCCAGATTCCCCTCATTCAGTTGTTTGGCTTTAGCATAAAAGACTCGACCATCTCTCATTCGGTTATCTTCACAAATTGTTTCCCTATTTATTTACTTGCAAGCCCTCTAAATTTCAGTGTTCCACTTGTGAAATGGCTAAAAGCCACCTCATTCCTTTTTATCCTTGTCTGAATAAAAGTTGCATTCCATTTCAAGTTATCCATTCTAATGTTTTAGGTCCTACTAAGGTCCTCTCTTTTTCTCACTCTTATTATTATGTGTCCTTCATTGACGAATGTACCCAAATGGTGTGGGTCTCATTACTTAAACATAAAATGAGGTTTTTTCTGCTTTTAAATGATTTCACAGCATGATTAATACACAATTCAATAGTTCTATACAAATTCTCCAAACAAATAATGGCCTAGAATATAAAATGGACCTTTTTCTTAACCTCTATTGGCATAAAACATCAGACTTCTTGTACTTATACACCTTAACAAAATGGGCTGGCTGAGCGAAAAAACAGATAATTATTTGAAATAGTTAAGGCTTCCTTAATTGATATGAATGTGTCATCTTCTTATTGGGGTGAAGCCCTCCTATTTTTTGCTTACTTGAATAATCGCACCCCTTCTAGTGCCCTCAATTTTCTCACCCCACATCAGAAACTTGAAACCTTTTTCTCTATCCCTCACCAAATGAATCTTGAACCTCGCATCTTTGGTTGTACCACCTATGTCCATATTCTTAAACCTCTCCAAAATAAGCTTGACCCTTGTGCTAGGAAATGCATCTTTGTGGGCTATTCTGGCCTCCAAAAGGATATCGTTGCTTTGATCCCAAGACTCATAAATGTATGTAACCCTTGAGGTATCCTTTAGGGAATCCAAAGCTTTTTATTCAGGGGGAATCACTCATCTTTCTTCTCAAGGGGAGATTCAACATATTGGAGAAGAAGAATTCTGGTTGTCTCCTTCTATAACTCTTGATCCAACATCCTCTCTCTCTCCAAACAGCCTCACAAATTCAAACTCTCTTCAAAACTCTTCCCCTAAAACCTCTGAAATAGCTCCTCTTAATGCAAGTTCTCCTCCACCAAATGAAAGTATACCTCACATAGTCGAATCACTTGTTGTGGACAGCCCTAAAGTGCATCTTGAATCTACTACTGAGGTAATTTCTATTCCACATTTAGATGTTTCAATACCTGCTCCACCAATCAGAAAATCCAAAAGACAAAACAAAGGTATACCAAAAACAGTATATGAACCAGACCCGAAAACAAAAGTGAAATACCCCATTAGCAATCATGTATCATCTAATAGATTATTTGAATCATATGCTCTAACGATTGACCAATTATCCACTGTATCTATTCCTAATAGTGTGTAAGAAGCATTGAAAGATCCTAGATGGAAGCAAGCAATGAACACCGAGATGGAGGCACTCCAGAAAAATGAGACTTGGCAATTAACTTCTTTACCAAATGGAAAGAAGACAATTGGATGCAAATGGGTGTACACCATAAAGCTTATGGCAGATGAGAGCATTGATAAATACAAATCAAGACTCGTGACAAAAGGATATACACAAAAGTATGGTGTAGACTATCAAGATACATTTGCTTTAGTGGCTAAACTCAACATGATTCAAATCATGATATCCATAATAGCTAACAAAGACTGGCCTCTAAAACAGTTTGATGTTAAGAACACTTTTCTTGAATGGTGATTTGGAAGAAGAAGTTTACATGGAGGTTCCACCAGGAGTAAAGCTAGCACCTTCAAAAGAGAATGTAGTTTGCAAACTAAACAAAGCCTTGTATGGCCTTAAACAATTACCAAGGGCATGGTTCGGTAGATTCACATTAGCAATGAACAAGTTTAGGTATAAGCAAAGTAATTCAGACCATACATTGTTCATAAAGCATAATAATGGAAAGGTGGCCATACTCATTGTTTATGTGGATGATATGGTGTTAACAAGTGATGATATAGAAGAGATGAAACTACTTGAAAAGAGGTTAGCTACTGAATTTGAAATGACGGACCTAGGCCAATTAAAATACTTTCTTGGAATAGAGATTACAACATCCAAACAAGGAATAATTTTGTCACAAAGAAAGTACACTCTGGACCTCTTGGCTGAAACTGGAATGTTGGCTTGTAAGCCAACTGACACTCCCATTGAGATGAATCACTCCCTTGCGGTTTACCCAAATCAAGTTGAAACCGATAAGAACAGATACCAGAGGTTAGTAGGAAAATTAATTTATTTATCTCATACTAGATCTAACATTGCCTATTCTGTGAGCATTATGAGTAGGTTTATGCACTCTCTTAGTGAAGAATATATGAATGCAATGTATCGCATCCTTAGATACCTCAAAGGTTCACCAGGAAAAGGACTTTTATACTCAAAATAATAAAGCTGGTGTGGAAGGATACAATGACTCAGACTGGGCTGGAGATAAAACTACCAGGCAATCAACTTCAAGGTACTTTACTTTTGTAGAAGGCAACTTAGTCACATGGAGAAGCAAAAACAAAAAGTAGTAGCAAGGTCAAGTGCTAAGGCGGAATATAGAGGTATGGCTTATGATATTTGTGAATTGCTATGGATTAAAAGCATCTTAATTGACCTAGGAATCAGGTATGATCAGCCTATGAACCTATACTATGATAATAAAGCTGCAGTAGAAATTGCCCATAATTCAGTTCAACATGATAGAACAAAACATATTGAAATAGACAGACACTTCATTAAAGAGAAGCTAGATGAAAAAATTGTTCAAACTCCTTATGTAAGGTCTGAAAATCAACTTGCGGATGTGTTGACCAAAGTTGTATCAGGAATAGTCTTTGAAGAAATGATTGGCAAGTTAGGCATGATAGATATTCATGTACCAACTTGAGGGGAGTGTTGAAAGGAAGTTTTTTAATTTAAAATATTGTTATTTTGGATAGGAATACAAGTTATTTAAATTTAAACTGGTTGTTAGCATTTTGAATAGATAAGATAAGATTGTTAGATTGTTTCCTATTATTATGAGATATTTGTTATACCTACTTGTATAAATAAACCTCATTCCAGGAGGAAGAAATATATGAAAGCCATAATTTATCCATGGTATTGAATTTTAACAAATCCAAATCCCAAAAGTAAGGTTGATCACTCCTAACATACATCTAAGCATAAAATTAAAATAAGATCACATTAACTATGAGAATTGATCAGAAAACAGAGAATTACATATTTTCTACTTCAATCACTCAACAACTATGAAATTTAGCTCATTTGAATCATGAAGGATACAAATAGAACCTCAAGAGAGAGTAAAAATGGAGGAAAATAGAGACAAGAGAGAAATTAAGATTCTATTTATGAAATTCACAAATTAACCAAATTTTTTTACAAAGGATGTTACAAGCTCTTTAAATAGAGTTGAAATTACACATATTTTTGTGTGTCTCAGATGAGTTTTGCTATAATGAAATTACACTTATACATTAAGTACTTTTGCACTTGATCTTCATGCTTCTGAACCTTGTTTGCTTGGGTGATTAGATGACTCGCTGTGGTGAGTTTCTCTTAATTCTAAGGTCTTTAGCATTGAAAATAGTCTATGGTGAAGTGAAGCTTCATTGAGGCGAATCTCTATTAGTTCCAACTAATCAAGAGTCTCATTTCGCTATGACGAGATCATGTCTACAACTCTTCATTCTTTGATGATCAAAATCTGTTCTTGTAACATCCAACACAAAAACATCTAAATTCACACAAAATTAACCCCAATTTTGCCAAACAAGTTTTATTTTTAAATTGTACTTACCAAAATCTAGATCTGACCCACGTCAAGGTGGACGTGGCCATGATGGATGTAACGCCTCTCTTTACTCACCCGTGCTTGATTGTTTTTATGTGAAAATCCGTATCCCTTCCGTATTATAATGTTTTTAGTTATAATTTTTTCACGAAAATTCTTTTCGCTTTGCTTGCAAATGATTCGATTGTGACGTACACAGTTCTTCCTCACCACGATTCAATTATAATAATATATACAGTCCAGATACAGTCATCCAAAATAATACAGACAACTTATCACAATTACATGCCACAGAAAATTATAAATCATAACATACAGCTTCTCATCAAACTTCTTCAACAATCTTCAACTACAGCTCATGCTTTCCTGTTTATCTGCTCGCCCAAATGATTTGGGGTCATCACAGGTGTCAAC
>PYAF01003911.1:92286-125828 GCA_007407185.1 Glycine tomentella | reverse complement strand
CAATTCTTGGACAACCTTTGCTCCTAATGCTCCTAGATCCCCCGGAAGGCTTCAGAATGCTAGGGTTTTTATTCTTTGAAAGTGGAAAGGTGATGGAGGAGGTTAGGGAAGCTTTGGGACTGTTGGGAGGCTTGGTTTCCTCCATTTTCGTGCCTTGGGGCTTTATATAGATGCTCAGCACCGCCTTCACTCGCCCGGGAGACCAAAAATAACTTGTTCCACTCGCCTGGGCGAGTAGCCCTTTTTCTAGAATTTTCTGTCTTAGTGAAAAATTAATTTCTGACGTTACAGGAATTATTTGGACAATCCCAACGGTCAAAAGTTAGATATATGGGTTAGGAAACTTGCTTTAAAATTTGAGAAAGATCCAACGGTTAAATCATCTATAATGATATTTTTACTAAAACAGGTTTTTGTGTTCAATTCATAATCACTCCATTATACGCAATTCAAACAATCTCCCCATAACTTGACATCTTCTATACACCTAGGGATGGGAACATAAATTTTCTTCTTTTTATATCTTTTGATGCTTAAGAAAGCCTTATTCCATTTTTGGCTTTTTGTTACAAATTATTCTAATAGTCTGTTAGTTAAGAGTATTCTTTATTATCATCATGAAAATATCTATTCAAAATATCTAAGGGTGTTTTTGTCCTTTCTAAAATATTCAAGGGCATTTATGTACATTTCCATTCTAAAATATCTTTCTAAAATATCTAAGGGCTGTTTGGTAATTTCCAAAATATCCAGGGGCGTTTTTGTCATTTCGTCCTCAAGGGCATTTCTGTCATTTCTGATTTACGGAAGGGGCAATATGGTCCTTTTTCTTCAAACATTTCCGTAATATCTCTTATTGATATTTCATCCTAATCCTTCAAATATAGAGCATCAATTTGCCTAATACTTGCTTTAACATTTAACTGTAGTTTAAAAATTTTGGGATGTTACAATGAACTCCATGATCTCACACGTCGGACTATGAATATCCTTTGTTAGAAGGACAAAAGGGTGGCTGCAAAACAAAGGACTCAGACTACGAGTATCCTTTGTGAGTCCTTGTTTGTAGGGGCTATTACCGAGGTGTAACAATTCTTGTAGATAATTACCAGCTTGTAGATAATTGCTAGTAGATAATTGTAGTTTGTAGATAATGTGTATCTTATATATAATTGAGTATGTGTCACTTGATAAGGAGGTTACAACATTATTGTTAATATTCAAATAATGAGGTATTAGAGGTAACTAAAAGACAACAACTTACAACCACCCCAAACGAGGCCTAAGTTGTTGATTTAGTTGCAAAAACATAGTAAATTGTGTGTTACTGGTCACTTGACTCACTAATTTCCTTATATCAAGACCATTAGATGATAATAGAAATAATAAATGAGATTCAGTGTAACACATAAAATGTTATACTAATGTAACTTAATCCCTCATTTAAAAATATTTATTTATTGTAAATTTTGTTTGTATAAATAAACATTTTTTTAATGTAATATATATACTAAAATAAATCTCTTGAGATGAGATATATATAAATATTCCGATAAATGCTTTTTGAGCATGAAGAGTTTCCCTACCTTGAACGAGAATACTATCTTCTTCTACTAATTTTACCTCCTACTTTACCCATAAAAAAACAAAATTGTATCTGAAATATACTTACAAAGTGATTGTTATGAAACTTTGGTCTCCCTAAAAAATATAAGTTAAATTACATTTTGGTCTTCTTAGTTTTTCAAATTCATGATTTTGGTCCACCTAGTTTTTAATTATAATATTTGATTTTTCTAATTTATAAATTGGTGATTTCGGTCTCTTGATACATTATTAACAAATAATTCTGATTAAAATAGAATAATTAAGTTAATTATAAATTAATTAAGACCATTAATTATTAAAAACTTTAATAAAAATTATTAACCCTAATCCTCTACAATATTGTGCTTTCTCCGTTTATCCATAAATACATCTTTCACCTTTAGTGTCACAAGTAACTCTACCAAAAATATCACCTTCTTAGAGTTAATAATTTTTATTAATTTTTAATTTTTATAATTTTTATTTAATTTAATTATTTTGGTAATTCTATAATCATAATTATTAGTTAATAATTTATTAAGAGACCAAAATCACCAATTTGTAAAACTAGGAAAACAAATGCTATAATTAAAAATTAGGAAGCCCAAAATCATGAATCTAATAAATTATTATAATTTGGATAAAAAAAATAATAAGAAAGAAAAAAAGAAGAAAAGAAATGACCGGCGAAAGAAAGCAAAACGGTTGCATTTCAAAAAAACAAAGAAGGATAAGAAAACCAACTTCTTCTTCTTCTGCTGCTGCTGCTGCTGCTGCTGCTGCTTCAACTTCCCGACAATAATTTCACCGCACTCTCTCTCGTTTCTTCCAATTCGCGTTTCTTAAAAGCCACTTTCTCAAACCTCAGTTACCGTAAGCGCTTCTTCTCCCTCTTCAATTTTCTTTCTGTATTTCCCTTTCGTTTCTCAGTAACTCACTTCTCATGTGGTAAATAAATAAATAAAAAGCTTTTGGAGTGCTTAGTTCTTTTTCTTTTTTTTACTTTATTTTTCGGTTTTGTTTATTTACTGAATTTTGTGGAACGAAAGGGTGTTGGTGTTTTTTTTTTTTTGTTGGTTTCTGTTGGTTTTTTTTTTTTTTTTGTTTCTGCTTACACTCCATGCATCTTGATGGTGATGATTTGAGTGAGTTTGCGTGTGTATGTGTGTGTGTTTTAAGTTGAAGTGTGCTGGTAACTTCGGTGTTTCTGTTTTGCTTTTCAGTGTTGTTGTGGTTGAAGTTGGTGAGAGACGAATCTTGGATCTTTTGCTGTGAAACCCTAATTTATTTCTTGCTTTTGAGGATTTGGAAATTGGGGTTCTGTTTAGATGGAAGCTGAGGAGGGAAGTAGCAACGGTGATAACGGTGAAGGGGTTGGGTTGGATTGGAGGTTGGGTTCTCAAGATGGAGATAATGGGGGGAGAATTTTAGGTGGAAATGGTGTTGCGGAGGGCGAAGGAGATCGGGGCTTGAAGGATGGAGCTGTAAATAATGGGGTGGCAATTGAAGCTGAAGTTTGGGGTCTGAAGAAGGAAGCTGTAGATAATGGGGTGACAGTTGTAGGTGGAGATGGTGTTGCTGTAGGTGAAGAAGTTCGGGGCTTGAAGAATGTAACTGTAAATAATGGGATGGCAATTGAGGGTGGAAATGGTGTTGCTGAAGGCAAAGTTTGGGCCTTGAAGAATGAAGTTATAAATAGTGGAGTGGCAATTGCTGATGGGAATGGTGTTGCTGAAGATGGAGAGGTTTCAGGCTCAAAGAATGAAGTTATCGGGGTGGCATTTGCTGATGGGAATGATTTTGCTGAACATGGAGAAGTTTGGGGATCAAAGAATGAAGCTGTAAATAATGAGGTGGCAATTGTTGTTGGGAATTGTGTTGTTTACAGTGGAGAAGTTCAGGGCTCAAAGAATGGAGCTGTAAATAATGAGGTGGTAATTGCAGATGTGAATGGTGTTACTGAAGGTCAAGAGGACCACTGCTTGAAGAATGGAACTGTGGATAATGTAGTGGCTAATGCAGATGAAGGGAACTCTGGTTCAGTTGAATGTTTTCAAACATATAAGAGGCGCAAGAATGTAAAGTTGAGTTCAGAATTTGAAGTCCAGGATAACAGAAGAAAACATATGGCAGCTGCATGTCAACTGTCAGAACAGGTTTTCTCTACTGCTTTTACGACATGTGTGCCTGTGATGGTTCTGTATTGCTACTTGTCACTCTGTATAAGAGATTTCATGTGTTATGTATGTCTTCTTGTGGAATTCTTGGAGGTGCAAGCTGCTAGATTTTTATGTTTATGTAGAAAGGTCAATCAGCTTGTAAGATGCACCTGTGCCTACAACTTGTAGTTATGGAATAATTTTCAAGAGTGCTGATATTAACGGGCATTCCTGTTTGGGTTGGACTTGCAATTATTTATAGCTGTTTTAGTCATATAGTTGAAAGTATTGACTTTGGAGAGATATTATCCTTCCTTGGTTTTTATAGCTGATTTTGCTCTGGCTATATTTGGATGAATGTAGTACAGTGGTTGTTTCTTTAGCTGCGTCCTAAGGCATTTGTTCTAACCTAAGATATCAGGTTTTTGGTGTTTGGTTTCTTTCAGTGGCTTCTTAATCTATGGTAATGAGTATTTGTAGAAGATTTATTAAGCTGAGTGATACATAAGAAACATAAAGCAGAATGTTAATCTTATAGTAGAACTTTTGAAGAAATACTGAAGCTGCTAATATTCATGTTGTAGTGCTCTTAAGTCTTAATTTGTAAATGCTTCAAAGATATGGAGTTACTCAGACACAAACACACATACAATCTTAGTTCAATAAATGGACTAAATGTTTGTAAGAATGCCCTAACAAACCCCACCATGAGCTGCATCTGTTTAAAACATAGGTAGGACACTTGGGTAGGTTATTGCTGGTTAAATTTGTGAATTTAAGGACAAAAATGATGAGGACAACATCCACACACGCAAAGAATCTGGAGATTGTTTTTCTTCTCGTTTTGTAGGTACCGTGCTTAAGAGAAGCCATACCTTTTAAGTTAAAGTTTTATTATGTCCAAAATGGAGTTGCAACTTATATAATTTATATTTCGATGACAAGAAAGAACTAATTTGCAAAGTTAATGTTTGGCATTGCTATTATGCATCAAATCCTCCTGCATGTACACTGTTGAATGAAGATTAATAATGTACATAAATGAGGCTGAGTTGCAACCTATGTGCTGTATGTATGTTTATATTAATAATGGTAATACAGCATTCAAGGTTAAGGAGAAAATGACACTGATTGTATGTTTTTTAAGATATAAGATATTTAATTTGAGGAATGGGTTGAGAAAAATACTGATTGCTTATTTTTAGCAGAAATTGTCATTTATATTGAGTAGAATTGACTATTTTATTTTGGGTGGTGGGGTGTGGGAAGAATGATGGATAATTTTTTTACCCATTGCTATCTTACTTACATTATAATAATTTCTTTTACTGCGTGTAATTAGTCCAGCCGGTGGGTTCAATTTTGTCCACTCATTACTTTGCTTGAACTACATTATTTTTTACTAGTAACTATTATAGTAGTATTTGTATTTAATGTGTGGGAAGAGAGAAAATTTGGCTGTAATGTGATGATTCTGGTGTTGGCCTATACATGACTTCAAGCACACTAAATACTCTTTCTTGACTCTTTCTGCATAGCTGTATTTGAAGTTTTCTCATGATTGCAGGCGGTGAAGAAACCATTTGATTTAGCTGTAGGCAACACTTCAAAAGATCATTCACATGACCATTGGGGGAATGTTGTACTAAAGCAATTATATCATTCTTTAGGCAATGATAATGGTGGCATGGATTGGTGTATAAGGGAAGCACTCATGAGCCGTCCTAAAATTAGTTGTGCCACTACAATGACGGTTGGTTCTGCAGTTAGAACTACACATATCCTGCGTACATTACTTGCCCTAATTCACTTTTGTTCCTTCAGTTTTACTTTCCTCTTATTTTTCTTCAGGACACTCTTAAAATTGCCAAGGATGGTCAGGAGTGCTCTCCGCAATTAGAAAGTTTGTTTTATAGATTACAGAGTGAAGCTAATGGACATGAAAATGTTGTGCACAATGGATTTTCTAGTGAGTCAAATGGCCATGGTGCAACTGACAGGTGTCAGCGTGTGTTCCGTGATATCTTAGCCTCTGAGAAGTTCAGTTCATTATGTAAAGTGCTACTTGAAAATTTCCAAGGAATGAAACCTGAAACTGTATTTGACTTTAGTTTGATAAACTCAAGGATGAAAGGGCAAGCTTATGAACAATCGCCTACACTTTTCTTGTCAGATGTTCAACAGGTAATTTATAATAATAGCCTCTGTACTGACAATTTTTACACAGCTATATGGTTTTTGATTTTACTTGGGAAAATTTGAAAAATTTAAATAACTGAATGTTGTTTACCTTAGTGTCATGATGATGGTGTGCTTGTTTTGGCTTGCTCTTTATTTATTTATTTTTTGGTGAAAATCTTGTTCTTTAGATGTAGTAACTAGTAATTCACGAAAACTCAATCAACAATCATGAATATCTTTTGCATCCAATTAACTATTATCTTCCTCAAAGAGATCCTTTCATTGGGAACTAAACATGTTTATTTTTTTAATCATAAAACACAGTGAAAACAAATCATATATCAATTTAAATAATCCATTTTTAAAGCAAAACCCCTATTTAACGCAGAGAAAGAGTCCCTTGGCTGTTTGCACTTTTTAATGATTGCCCTATTAACGGAATTAGTGTAAAATTGAGAAAGTTAATTTTCCCCCAATTGAGAAAAAACAAGGATTGTAGACCAATTTAAGTATTGAGTCAATTGCTTGAGGAAATGGTAATATATTAAAAAATTGAAAACTTGAGGATTACTAAATATTTTTTTTTATATTGGTTGATCCCTAAAATTCCAGTGGGTTGACCTGAATTTGGGAGTTTTTCTATTGGATTCATATAGTTCTGGGTTGTTCTTGTCTTTGTTGTTTATCATCGATCTTCGGAGCTACTTTGTTGACTAGGCATCTTATGTTTATTTTTTAATTTTTTTCAAACTACAATGTTGCTTGGTATTCACAAACTGTTGACCAGGTTAAGTTCTCATGTCTTGCTTCAAGGGTTAGTACTTAGTATCTAAAGAAACAGATGATTTTCACTTTTGTTCTCTATTTTAATTGAATGATATGATATATAAAAGTGAAAAGTGATGAGAAGATTCATTCATGATTTCTTGGCCCATATATAGTGCACTTGAATTGGATATAATCAGAATATATTGAGATAATTAATGGAGGAGACAAACCTAATTAAATAAGGGAAAAACTTAGGATCCTAAAAGTATTATCTGATTCAGGAATCAATTATAATAATTCCCATTAACCTGATGTCCTTATCAGAATTAGAACTGTCCATAGTCTTCATTGCCTAATGATAACCATCCATAATCTTCATGTCCCCTCAAGCTGGGACTAGATGTTGATCAATCCCAGCTTGGAACTTAAGTTTCAAAATTGATACTTGGTAAAGCCTCTGTGAGTATAGCAGCAATTTGAAGGTTTGAAGGAGTATAGTTAGCGTTGGGACTCCTTCTTCAATCTTCTTCATAATGAAGTGTCTATCTATCAATTTCCACATGCTTTTTTTGTTGTAAAAAATTTAATTCTTTGCAATGCTTATTGTTTGCTTGATTGTTACAAAATAACTTTTTTGGTCCTTTGCTTGTGATCTTAAAGTCAATAACCTTTTTTGTCACATTCCCTCATACATGCCATGTGCCATTGTTTGGGCTTCAGTTTCAGCACTATTGCATGCTACCATTGATTGCTTTTTGCCTCTTCATGTTACCAAAATTCCCCACTTGTAAGTGCAATAATCATAGGTGAGATCTAGGAAATGTTAGAGAAACACTAATGGGAGTTGCATAACTCCTTTTTTTTTTTGGTTTAAATAATGAACTATTTCATTCTGAATATCATCACTAGAGTTGTTTTAGTTGCAAATTACACAAGGAATTGCATCCTCTGCAAGAAACCTTTTGAAATCATACAACATAAGCCTGACAGTTAAGGTGTATTGTGACAGAAACAAATTTAAGTACCCAAAAAGATTAAAAAGCTCAATGTGCGGTGAGTACCAAGGCTAGCACATTCAGCCATATCCAAATCCTTCAAGTGCAACCCCAATGAGGATCAATACCAACATGATCAGCCACATGTTGATGTCTAGCACACTTCTTTTTCCTTTTCCTATATTTTGTGCATTAGTCTGTTGTTTGATGTACAGCAGCCATGTGGCAATAAGCCCACCAAAATATATGCTTTGAAGGGTAGAATGCCAGTCGCAATGAAAACAAACCCTCCCCTGCTATCCCATTCTAGAACCAAGGGGTAAAACTGCAGCCAAATTCAATTGATCCCCACATGCCTACAACTCCTTCATGCTGCCACAACATAGCTTAGAGAATCCTCTCCTACTGCCACCATTACATAGGTTCCTACTAGGTGCTCACCACTTGCGCTTGCAGCACTTGTGCAGGACACGCCAACATGATCTGGTGACATCCTGAAAGGTGAGGATAATCCAGTGGCACTGTCCTATACATGTTTCACATCACAGATTGTAGGGACTATTTTTGTGGCGGAGGAGAGAAAAAAGTACAAGACAGATCGAAGGTAGATCTAAAGAGGGAAGGCTTTTGTAGTTTTGACTTTTGAGAGATGAAAGGTTAGAGGTGAGTAGCTAGCAGATTGAAATGGTAAGTAATTGAAGTAGTTGGAATTATGCATGGAAGTTATTTCTTTTGTTGAATGGGTATAAGTCAATAAAATTGGGAACATTAGGATCTAAATGTTAAAAATGGTGATCATTAAAAAAAAAAATTCTACCATTTCACTTCTACGATAAAATTGTGAATGTTATAAAGTTTTACTGTAAAAAATTGTATATATAGTGAATCAAGTGGCCAAATAATTTCATAACTCAAGCCTCAAATTTCACTCATTTGTTCACTTACACATTTTTCAATTCCTTTCATTTGATTTTTCCGAATGGATCCTAATCATTTTATTTCTCTTTTAAATTTTATGCAAAATTATCAACCTCTACACAACCCATTTTAAAATCTTCCATTTTTTCAAATTCACAAAGTAACCCAAAGATCAGAAATTTTCAATTTTATGTTGCCAGTTGCATATCAATTTCAACATCATCAACATCAACATCAACAACACCTTTAACCCAAGCTAATTGGGGTCGGTGGTAAGTGAACCCAAGATATATACAAAGAGGTTGCAAAAAAAAGAAGGTAAAAGCAAAGAAGGGGAAAAGAAGGAGGGGGGAGATGAAAAAGAAAAATGACTAAAAAGGAACCATCTGAAACCTATGTAGCATCGACACCGACAGGCGACACGACACGACTCGACTTTCCGACACGTTAATCTTAAAAAATGGATTTCGACACATTGGAACATGTTTTAATATTAAATAATATTTTTAATTTATATAGTGTAGATTTCATTTAACAAAAAAAATTAAACTAAACTAATAATGCCCATCAATTTAACAAAAAAAAAATTCAAAGAGGTATTTCAATTTTTAATTTTTAAAGATAAGAAATAAATAGCCCATATTATTATTAAGAGAAAGCAAAAAAAAAAAAAAACAGAATATTCAATTATTTATAAACAAACATAAAATATGGAGATAGCATAAGCCATAAGATTTAGTTCCAAACATACATATATTTAATGAGTAGTTAGAATGGGAATATAAATTAACTTTTCGGTATATACTTTTTGGTATAAACCTATAATATTTATACTGGAGGGCTATAAACCTATAATATTTATACTTTTTGGTATTAAAATAAAGATGCAGGAAAGAAGATAAACATTACCAAAACAGAGAGAAGCACCTGCAGGGAACAAAAAACAGAGAGAGTGAAAAGCAAATAGAGAGAGAGAGTGAAAAGCAAATTGAGAGAGAGAGATGAAATGAGATCAGAGAGAAGCCAACGAGCAATGACGAGGACGGGCGACTACAGTGAAGCGAACCATGGGCTGACAGGTGACGGTAGTGAAGTGAACGACGGGTGACGGCAGTGAGAGCGTGTCGCGACGGGTGACGGGTGACGGCCGAAGAGTGGAGAAGCAAGATTGCGACTCGTGAAGAAGAAAAAATGATCCAGAAGCAAACCTACCTGATATAAAGGTGAGATTTTTTTACGAAAATGTACTTTGACCGTGTCTGACACGGTCAAAGTCGCGTGTCGAAACCGGTCAACGCGTCGGAGTTGTTGACCTCGTGTCGGACACGGTGTCGGAGCGTGTCGGCATGGCAGCGCGTGTTGGACTCGATACGGCCTCTGTTTCAACGTGGTCGTGCTCCTTGTCTGAAACATAGAGATAAGAATGGGTCTAACCCTCCACCAAGCTTATAGCTTTTCTCCATTCCGTCCTAAGACACACCATCTGCCAATTAATATCCCTCTCCATTAAGTCTTATTTAACTACCTTTCTCCAGGTAAGTTTCGGTCTACTTCTACCTCTCTTTGTGTCGAGCTCTTGGTAACAAACTTATGTTCTTATGGGAGCATCCAAGGGCCGTCTCATTACGTGTCCAAACCACCTCAATCTATGTTTCCTCATCTTTTCACATCATAAAAGGTCCACATTTGGATACTGCACTTTGATTGGAGCAAATCTAGTTTACTTAGAGGAGTGAAAATCAGTGTGGTGGTTAGGAGTAACATAGAGGAATATAGATGAATGGCACAATTGATTTGTGCATAGCATCTTGAGCAAGGTGCTTAAAGGCAACTCCAGGGAGAAATTGGATATTGCATTTTTGTTGGAGGAAATCTAGTTACTGGAAAAGCGAAATAAAAAGTGTGGTGGCTAGGAGTTGAATATAAATGGATGGAACAAGTTACTTGTGAAGTATTAATATTATAGATTGATAAGTTACACTAGGAGCTGAAATTTCATGACTCCACCAATAAGACTGTATAGAGACAACAAACCGGCTTAGGGTCTAATTCAACACTTCAAAACCAGCTTGTAAGGTGAGGACTGCCCAAGCTTTATAAGCTCTATTTAAGGCATATCTTTAGTTGATGTGGGACTAAACCACCACCCTTGAGGCTGTAATTAAGGCAGCCCCCAAAGTGGCCGAAACTAAGGCTGGCTTGGGGTATCCACAATTAAGGCGGCTTTCCCAACAATAATTGACAAGCTGCCCATGGAGGATATCTCCAAGAAAGCATGCTTTTTTTTTAGGGGTGGGGCACGGGGCTGTTAGCATCCATCAATAAATGTTTTGATTTTATTTTATTTCTGTAAATATTCCATTTTATTAGGTTAGAGTGTGGATATTCTACAAAATAGGAAATCAGCTCTATAAGATGCTGTGATTAAGCTAGGATTTTTTGTACTTTCCTTTTTTGTAGTAATTTTTATTTATGGTTCATTGTTTCTCCTGTTCATCCTCTCTGTAAGAGGATTTGTATTTGAATTAGTACAGAAAACATATTCCCAATGTCTTTGATATCTTTGTCAATTGAAGCGTCTCCTTCTTTTAAACTTGTTTTTTAGATTGGATCTACTTGGGTATTTGTTGGTTTGAACCCGAGTATTCTAGTTTTCTTTAGTAAGCCAAGGATATATTTTCTCTGTGAAATGGAGGGCCTGCTTGATTTCTATTTTCTTGAACAATTTTTTTTTTTTGTTTTCAAAAACAGAAATATAAAAATAATTGTTTGAACATTTATTTTTTGCTTGATTGTTATAAAAAACTGCTTCTCATAATCTGTTTTAAGAATAGAAATTTAAGGGGCTGTTTACTTATGTTGAAAACCAGAATCAAATATCTTGTATTTGTCGAATATCGTATTTGAAGGCAAGTAATCCAATTTAGAGGAAACAAAATCTCTAATTTATGTGTATTTAATATCTATTTATTGTAGTAAGCCAATATAAACCTTGCTCTGTGTTGTCATTCAAACACACGGTTTTCAGCAAATATGCTCTCTCTCTCTCTCTCTCTCTCAACAACTTATACCATTTTCTTTTTTTATTTTAAAAAAATAGAAAATGATAAAGAAAAAAACTCAAAATTTCAGAAAATTTTCAAGTTTAGAAAAAAACTCAAAATTTCAGAAAATTTTTAGGACACCTGAAAGTCATTTTTGGAAATATTTTTGTCATTTTCGTAAGTCCCTTTTATGGTTGTGGTGGAGGTCCCCATTCATTCCCACTGGAGTGCACAAAAGCATGTCACACATGAACTTCTCTATGTACATCATGTCATGAACAATAGCCTTCAAGTGCTCCTTGCTCAGCTTCTTCTTGAGGAGAGTAAACAAGGCACATGGAGTTGCAATAAAGCCCCTCACTTGCAAGATGAGCTTGTTGGAGATGGTGAGACCTGGCATCAAGCTGTGCTTAAGTGGTGGAGGTCTGTGCATGGTGTTTGACAACAGTGGTTTGGTTTGGTTTGGTTTGCATGGACCGTGGGTTTGATGAGAAGTTGCACTTAATAATAGTAGCCTAGGAAATTGATAGGAGTAATAGGTGGGGGAAAATGTATTATAGGAGGGTGTAATAAGCAAGTTAGCAGTTAGTACAGTTAGTATAACTAATGGATAATTAGTTATAACTAACTAGGAGGGAGGGAAGCTATAAATAGAAAAGGATAACTGTAAGGAAGGCACCTGAGTGGTAGTAGGAGGTGTGACCTCGAAATTACAGTGTAATCGCAGGAGATTATTCTCCAACTTCAATAAACAGTTTCTTTCTTTCTCTGCCTGATCCTATTCTTATCAGAAATAGTCCCCACTAAGTCTATTGAGAGACTATATATACATGGATGATGCAGAACCTAAGAACTGCGTTCTCTTTCTCTTAATAACAAAGCTTTACCTTCTCTAAGTTCACCTTTTTTCTCTAAATTCTCCCCCTCTAAGTTCAATTAAAGGCATGATATGTATAACAGGTTGTCATAGCATTAAGATATATAATGTTGGGTGAGTGACCATGTGCTTTTCTATGGGCAATGGAAATATCAAGATCATAAGTTGATAGTAAATTAGGAACATTTTGGACTCAATATTTCTTAAACTTGCTGTTGTTAATATTAATGTGAAGAAGATAGTTAGGGATTGTCTTTATGTAATTACAAATATTCTAATTACTGTAATTACATAAAGAAAATTTCCAACTATCCTCTTTAGAATAACTCTAACATATGCAAAACCATTAAGAAGGATTTAGATATCAATGGTTTGTCTATAGACATCATTCACAATAGAAAAAGCTTAGTTATTGTTGAGTGAAATTTCTGAAACATAGATCTAGATTTTCCTTTTATAGGATACACCGAAGTAACTCTTGTTTGATCATCTACTAATGTGATGAACCACGTAGTGTTTGACATCTGTAACACAGGATGGCCTCCAAACCTTGAAAAGGGATGAGAAGGTTGATAAGTGTGTATAGGTAGCAAGTTTTTTGTGTGTTTAGCTAGTTGACAGAGTTCACGAATCAATTTAGATTTTTATGGACAAACAAGGATGGAAACAGCTTTGCAGGATACATGATCATCAATCTAAAATGCCATAACATAACATCATCAAGGGTTTTGACAGAAGCAGACACCCTACTGCATGCCATTGGCAGAGAAGCAAGTGAGCTGTTCAAGTTTGAATTTATGGCATTGTGAATTTTCTAATAGATATCAAGCTGCATTACAAATTTGGAACAAAGAGGACAGATTCAAGTGTTAAATCTTCAGAACCTTTGAGAGTCAGTGCAGGAAACAGTGGGTATGACCCATCTGTAATATGCACTTTGTATTTCCCTAGACAAGGGAAAATATAGTTGAAAAAAAAAATGCATAACCAGTCATATAATCCATGACACTGGAGTCAATCACTCAGCCACGACTATCTTGGTGAGACTGTGACTTGTTGGGTTTCCAGTCAGCAGTTTGCTGTGAATTTTCCAACTTGTATCCACATTCCTTAATTTGTCCTAGACTCTGGAAAAGGTCACATGATGGTCTCCCTTTCCGTGGTCTACCATCACTTCCCTGATTCTGGTTTACATGAACAGCAAGTGCAGAATCTTTGCCAGCAGAAAGAGGTCCTTGATTTCCCATTATCCCATCATGACTTCTCTTCTGCTTTATTCTCTTCTAACCTCTGCAAAAGTTTCATGGAGGGATGTGTGTTCCATGAATTCTTCCTTGTACTTCATTAAGGTCATTGACTCATTATTGTGGCCTATAACAAAATTGAAGATCTTCTCCTCCATGATTTTATTGTATATTTATTTATCATCTTGGCATTTCCAACTGTCAGTAAGTTGATGCCAGTGCTGAGTAAGGACATTATAATATTCAGTTAAAGATGTTTCACCTTGCTGGAGGATGTGAAGGATGCTTTTATCTTGAAAATTTTAGGAGTATTCACCTGGATGAGTAGGTTTCCTTGATGCTGCCCTAGAATTCCTTTGCAAATGAATAGAACATAGAGTTTTGACCTAGTTTCAATTTCATGATTTTGATCAACCTATTCCCAAGTTCCTCGTTGGATTTGGACCAGACTTGGAGGAGGATCAGCAGTGCTGGTAAGGTAACCACCTTTGCCTTTACCACTGATGAAACGGGAACAGATGGAGACCACTGGAGATAATTTTTGCCATTGAGTCTTTGCCCAGTAATGAGGATGTCCAAAACATTCAGATTTCATATTAGATCAAGAGACAATGCCCATATTGGAGAGGTGATGTTGGAGTGGCTTCTGGTGTCGGAAGTGATGGCAGGAATAGAGGGGTTCTTTAGTAGTATCTGAGAGCGCTTTGATACCATAAAGAGTCATATGATACCATGGAGAGGTGATGTTGGAGAGGCTGCTGGTGTCGAAAGCCATGGCAGGAATTTAGGGTTTCTTTTGTATTTGAGAGCGCTTCGATACCAAATGAATGAATTCACTTCTCAGTTGTAATCCTAATATATAATATTTTTTGATCGGCCAATGTTAGTTGTTAAATGTTAGTGGAGGGATTTGAACCCACGACCTCTCCCTCCCTCCCTTCCTTCCCTTCTTTACTTTTTTCTTAACCACCCAACCAACCTTATATCTCCATAATCCTAATATATAATAAAACTGTCCAAGCCCCCTCCCCTCCCGTGTTTTTTTTTAGTGGAAAATTTCCCATCTAATGGCATTAATGTTAATTTCACACAATATTTTATTTATTTATTTTTTATTTGAAGAACATTTTTCCTTTTCCTGTGGATGTGCGCAGCCGCAGGCACTTACTCTAGTATAGTGACACAGTGTATACAATTATACAATGCAATACAGGTGTTGAGAAGATTCACCCATGATTTATTGGCCCAGATTTGCTACACCAAAATCAGATATAATCAGACCATCCAGAGCATAATTAATGAGAGGAGACAAAGCTAGCTAATTAATGAAAAAAAATAGGTCCTGAAAATTTGATGTGCTACAATATTTCCTAAACTGAATAAATTATGATAGCCCCTATCAACTTGATTGCATCATAACCATCTAATATTATTTGCCTAATCAGAATCATCCATAATCTTCAGTGTTGTATGAGGGCATTTCTTTAGAGTGCTTGTTAATTTATAGCCTCTGAGCAAGTGACAGGAGAATTAATTTCTTATTTTACATGACACGGTGTTGTTGATATTTCTAGTTTTGGCGAAAGCTTCAAAATACTGGAAATCAGATTGTTGCTTTGGCCAGGAGCCTCTCCAACATGTCAAAAGCTTCCTTCTCTGAGCAGGTAAAGAAAACTCTTGTAATTATTTGCTACAGCACTAAGTTCTATAGGCCCTCCCAGAATGAAAAAGAAAAGAAAAAAGTTCCATACTTTTTTCTTTGCTTCTGAATTTTATTCTTTTTTAGCTATGCATTATGTTTTTTCTTGTCTTTTTTGTTGATCATATATTTTCCTTATTGTCAGGTGGGAATTTCAGCGCAGAGTTCCTTTGAAGATGAAAAACAAGTGGTAAGAGTATTAAATTTTTGTTTTGATATTTCATGTGCTGATAATACATATATCTGGATCAAGTTTGATGAATCTGATATTTAGATAAATTTTGCTTTGCTATCAGAGTTAAGAAAGCTTTGATAATTTGATAATTTTTTTGCTCAGATTCCTAATCCTCTCATTCCTCTGCCATTATTCTATGCAACATGTTAGAGAGACTATTATTTTCTATCATAATATCATAAGTTGCAGTTTTTGTATTGTAAGATACAGTATAAAATAGAATACATGCATATATGCCCTGGTATTTTTGAAAAAAAGAAAAGAATGACTACGTTTCAGTTTTGTTAAAAAAACATGAAATAAAATTAAGAAGCAAACCGTGGTGAGTCTTTTAGCAGTGACAGCAAATCTCTATGGGGACATAATGCAAGGTCCAAATTTCACCGAGGCTGCTTTACTTCAACTTCTGATTGCTCTCCCTCCCCCACTTGGCTGTTGATCTCCTTTTAGTCATTAAGAATAAAGAAACCAAAGTTGCAACCCTTTTTTCCTTTGCGCCTTCTAGCTACTCTGACAGTGACCAATGCTGTCAATTACATGACAACTAAATGAATGAAGAATGAATTGTGGTAGTATGGCCAGAGTTTATCCCTTATCAATCCTGTGTTAATAACCCCACCCTATTTGTCTTGGCAATTTCTTAGGTGAAATACTTATTGCATATAATTTTATCTTCATAATTTGATGTGCAAGAATGAAAAGATTAATCCCTTTGTATTGAGATTTCCCCCTTTTGAAAACATTACTTTCCTCTGATTGAGAAATAATGATACAAGAAGTGTAGTTAATTTTTCCTCTGGCATCTAAAAATTCGCTGTAATCAGCAGGCAGGGAACTTGTTTGATTTTTAAGAACTATGTATCTTTCTAGGTTTTCCAAGCCTTAACTATCAATTGTGCAATTGATTGTTTAAACTGCAAAAGCTGTCTTTTATGTTGCTCAATCAGTAGCAAGTGTAATTCATTTGAATGGAAATTTTGCTTGATATTTGTTAAACTGAAAGTTATTTTATGGTCATGTCAAACAGCTCTGTAACCAGGAATCCAACTCTCACATGAAACCAGAGCAGACAGTAGAATGTGTTGCATTCAAAGTGGGCAATTGCTGGCATTGTGGAGACAAAGCAGATGGGATAGACTATTTGGTTTGCGATTCATGTGAGGAGATGTATCATCTGTCCTGTATTGAGCCTGCTGTGAAGGAAATACCCCACAAAAGCTGGTTCTGTGCCAATTGTACTGCTAATGGAATTGGATGTCGACACAAGAATTGTGTGGTGTGTGAACGGTTGAATGTCCTGAAGACCTTGGATGACATTGTTGGTGAGGAAAACATCCCTGCAAATGAGGAAACACTGAATGAATTGGAAGAGTATTCAAATTGTACTTACGATGGGATTCAAGTTTCCACAGATGGGAGAAACTCATCCGACTGCAAAATTTGTAAAATGGCGGTGGATGGTGAAAAAGTAAAAATCTGTGGTCACTCTTTTTGCCCTAGTAAATACTACCATGTAAGGTGTTTGTCAAGTAAGCAGCTAAAGTCATATGGTCACTGTTGGTATTGCCCTTCTTGTATATGCCAAGTTTGTCTCACTGACAAAGATGATGATAAGATTGTACTCTGTGATGGCTGTGATCATGCATACCACATCTACTGTATGAAACCTCCACAAAATTCTATTCCGAAAGGGAAATGGTTCTGCATAAAATGCGAGGCTGGGATACAGGCAATACGCCAGGCAAGAAAGGCATATAAGAGTAACAAAGGGAAACTTGGTCAGAATGATTCAAAGCCAAATGAAGATATTGACAAGAAATGGAACAAAAAGCGAGGACGGGAATCAGACAAAGTTTGTGGAATGATGGACATGCTTATAAATGCTGCAAATACTCTGAATTCTGAAGAGGACATGAATGCAATGCAGATTGACTCAAAGAAAACATTAACATGATGGCGTATGTGCTAACTGCTAATACCTAATGTTTTCTATTTCCTGTATTTGTTTTAGTCTTTAGATGATTGATTTTGTTAGGTTGTAAAACTGTGGTAGATTTTGCTGACTTTTGGATACATGCCGTTGGAGAGAAAGGATTAGAGGCCAAAGAGCAAAAAGCATCAATAGAAACTGTGATAAGAGAAGTATGGGATATTTTGCAGGCCAGATACTGATGCAATATGTGGTTGATATGAAATTTAATTGGCTGCTTTGCTCCCTGCAGAGTATAATGTTTTGGATTGTCATGATTACTTAAGCAAATGTTTCTTCCGATTATAATAATATCGATGTCCAATTTTTGGATAATCAAAAGGGATGATTTTTTATCCGTTTAGATTTCAATGTTTCAGTACCAATTTTGCACAAGCCTTCAACAGCATTCTGCACTTGATTTTTTTATCCGTTCAGTGAATGACTCTGCGGGTGTTTGAAAGAGTTTCTTCCATTCTCAATTTAGTTTACAAAAATAAATTGACCTTTCTGTAAGCTTTTTTTCGGCTGATTTCCAAGTTTCCATAAGTTTCACGGTTAAGTTTATGAATACGTTCTCACGGTTTTTTGTTTTTTTTTTTTTTTTTTCTTTATATATATTTTTATTTTAACTTTGTTTTCCTAAAGTCGTGAGTGGAATCACTTCTCCCTTACGTCTTAATCTTTTATTCTATTTTTTTTATTTGACAACTAATTTATTTAAAACAACTTCAATTAAATTTTAAAAAATGAAAGTAGTGTTTTAAAACACAAACTTCTTTCAGTAAAGTCGTGTCAAAATACGATTTACTCATTTATGCATTTTTTTCCCAAATAATTTACCCTCCCGTAATTTTGAAAAAAAGCTACCCTTCTTTTGTAAAAAAACTCGACCAGGGAAAAATAGTGTTATCGGGAAAAAATGGAGACCTGGGTATAAATTTCTACTCCGAAAATTTGACAAAATCAAAAGAGCTATTGTTTTTAAAACAGTACGAATCATTAAATCTGTCAAATCATTAGTTCAATACATCATGATGTCTATTAACAATTTTAAATTTTTAGAATAAAAAATAAAAGAAAATAACGTATTTTAACTCCTTTTTTTAATATATTGTAGAGAAAAAATCAAAACAGTATTGTATTAAGCATTTTTCACTAATTTGTTCGGTCAATTTTTGTCTAGTTTTCTTGTTCTTAATCGATTTTTGTTAAAGGTCGATTTTCTGGTCAGATCGAAGCCCATAATTTTGACGACCCCATCTAGAAATCTAGAAAGTATTATAAAAATTTAACCATCTTCCCCTGGATAGTTTCTTCCACTCTGAATAATTCTATATAAATAATAAATGAATCATACTATACACACAAAAGTCAGCATAGCACTTGATCTTTTAGTTTATTTCTTCAAGTTTCCCTCATATAACCCAGAAGAAAAAATGGCACAAGCTTTACACATTCAATAAAAGTATAATGGGCAAAAGAACTGACCCTTTTACCATTTTAGGATGCAGTTGGAGGCTATTGCTTCGTGCACTCCCTTTTTGCCTTCCAGAATGGTCAATTTAGAATGTAAAATTACATTCCAAAATGTACTCCCTTTTTTGGCTTCCGGAATGACCAATCCGGAAAGAGTGCAGGAAACAACTTATAAAGTGCAGGAAACAGTATTAGGTGGATTGACTTGTAGTTATGGGCCAATTTACACAAATTTATTTTACTTTCAGGAACCAGTGCATTTCAGTAATCAGTATTGTCCAGCACAAATTCTTTCTGCAATTACTAATCTATTGGATCTGCAACAAGTTATCATTATTACACTATCACATTAACATAACTAGTATGTCACCTATACATCCTAATCAACTTTGTTGAGCATTGAGCTGCTGAACAGTATACAACATGAAATTTCCTCTCTCAACAGAAATTCAGACAATCATATATTACTAACGTCTTTGGTTGCAAGTTGTTGATGTGACTTTCCACATTGCCGATGTGATTTTCCATGTTTAACCAGAAGCTAATAGTTATTGCTTTCACGTTTTTGGGTAAAATTGATGTGATTCTTAATTTTTGACTAGTTTCCAAACATGCACTACATTGGAACATTAACATAACTTTCACACTTGTTGTGTACCTTTACTGGTTTTCATCCTTTTCACCCACCACATAACGATTTTGAGTGGCACTCAGGCCAGATGAGTGAAGTTGCTTTCTCTTCTTAACAAGACGTGATGCAGTTTTCCTATCATCTTGAGCTTCCTCATAATCAGGCTGCACAAAACAATAAACTTTGTTTAGAATCCACTGGAAATGGATGGAAAGATACATCCTTCAGTGATTCAGCTTAAGCTTGAGAAGAAAACATGCATTTACCGGTGGCAAGAACCCAGCTTTCCACAACAATCTCACAGGCCCAATTAAAATGTGACAAGAGTTCTCATTTAGTTCTGCTAATTAAAATAATGAAGTTGGGATCAATCAGTGATTTTAGGTTTCCCCAAATACAACCTGCTCCAAAGTGTATTTAGGTGCATTTTTTATTCTTAAAATTATTTACCACTTTATTAATTCAATTATAATGGAATGCCAATTCTAACTAGTCAATCGTCTGGTTCTTGATGCTGTAAATATAAATACAAGCTCTATATGGGATTATCTAACCCGCAACTACCAAGCCAGCATCATGAAGACACTTGAAAAAGGAGACTAAGTACTGAATATTCTTTTCTGAAAATGAGTGCAAGGTGACTACATGTTTATATTGGGAGACTAATCTTAATAGTTATAGGTTATAATTATGCTGTCATAATTACAGTTAAAAAGGAAACTAAATTACAAGTAAATAAATCGACACATATAAAAAGTGAAATAATTAAATATGGAAAGGAAATCATGTGCTCCAACAATGACTAACCTTGAGAGCTAAAGCACGATCAAAGCTTTCAATAGCATTATCAGGCTCACCAAAATTAAGTTGTGCTCTGCCAAGTGTGACCCATGCCTGGAAGGATCAAGATTGAAATATATGCATAATTAGAAGACTGTGAAATGAATTAGCATTGCTCTAGTTGGCATGACCATTGGTGATTCAAAATCAAACTTTGGCATATTTTTCAGTTTAGACTATATGGCCTACAAATACAATCTGCAAAGGATTTGGTACAAAATATAAGCAGTGATCGTTTACCAAATTTAACACAGACAGAGCCTAACACAGAAATAGCATACAAGCTGACCTAGCATCGAAGAGGGTGAATCAACAAAACATTTGCAGTTCAAGTTAGAGCATTTTCTCTTGTTCACAAGAAAAATATAACAAGGTTCTAGATCTTACAACTTGGATTTGCAATGCTAATTCTCTTAAATAACTTCCTTTTTTTGAAGGAGTCGTCATTTTCTATCAGGAACGCTATGTCATTTACAACCCCGGCGTATTTTGGATGCTTGAAGGCCCCGCTGACCCGAAGTGATTTAGAAAGGTATAGTAAGAAGCCTTGTCAAATAGGGATTTTTTCTTTCGACCATTTTTTTTACAGCATTGACCACATTCATCACTTTTATGCATATACAATACAGGAACAAATGTGAGTCAGGTGGAAATGATATTGAATTTCAAATATGTATTCATACTACTAGCTATTTTGGATACACTAAACAAAACAAGGCAAGCAACCAATGATTGTCTCAAATTGAAACCTGTATTTGGACATCAAAATTAGGAAGATCAATTGTATGCATGAAATAGATTACATATGCACAGGTAAAAGTTTTTCTGAATTTAACAAATTTCTGAAGAGAATCTTTCAAATTCCCCTCACCCATTGTTAAACTATGATTATATATTTACTTAGACAGAATTACTACTTGAAAGTACTCAACAACATTGCAGCCAAAAATTAATATACAGAATTATCATGAGTAGGAAGGAATATTGCAGAAGTTACAATGTTAAATTTTACATGGTGAATACAAATATTGTAGCATCATACCTCAGCCCATGATGAGTCCAATTCAGTAGCTCCTGTTAAGTAGAGAGCACAATTATCAAATTTCAAGCACTAAATCACTAACGATTTAAGTTATACAACAATCAGCATCAGCAAAACACAAATAGATTTAGAAATTGGAACAGATCAGTTCTTAATTTGGTACTGAAAACAGGGGACTTACTATATTCAAATTACACCTCAAGAAACAATTCAGTTGTTACATTTAGTTTAGTAATTTAAATTATCATCTAATATAGATTAAATAAACATGATTGAGAAGAATAAAGTGCATGGACGCACGAGTTGCAGCCTTTAAAGCATTCCAAGCATCTCCAATTTCTAGTAAAACTTGGGCCTTTTGTTCATGCACAACTGGAACATCAGGTGCCAACGCAAGAGCAGCTTCCCATTTACCTAGTGCTTCCCGGTACTTCCTATCCTGCAAAAAAGAATATGGAATTAGCAACGTAGCACAGGCACTGACACAGACATACAACATGACATGGGAAACACACCAAATTTTAATAATTGCACGACAAGAACATGGCACATATGCCTATATATAATTGAAAACTTAGGAAAAGGATAATTCACAATTAATAAATCATATATATGAGTTTCAAGATTAATCATATATGAGTTTCAAGATTACAATAATATATCTTGTTATATGTCAAATTGTAATGTAGTCAGGGAAAATGAAATTGATAAAAAACAAATCAAATTGATATCTAGAGGTAAACATATATAAACAAAATCTCAAAGATTCAGACAGACTAACACTTGCATAGACTGAGAAAAATCTAGGCAAAATGAGAGTTCTTTTGCTTGATAGTTTCATGACAAAGGGTTGAGATTGTTTTCAACACAAATTCCAAATGTCTTTCATCAAAGTAAGATATTTTTGCCATTCCCTCCACTAAACGTGGTTTATCAAGGTTAATAATAAGTCCACATAGAATAACGAAAAGTTATCAAAGTTTTCACGGTTGTTAGCTAGAGAGAACTAATTTAAAAATTTAAAATCCTTTACACTGCAAAAACATATTATAAGAAATTAGTAAGACCATAAGGACCTGAGTAATCTAACCAACATTATATACATATAAACTTTCAGCACTCAACATTCTGGTTCAGAAAAACAAAACAAAGCGAAAAACCCCCCACTTTTTCTGCAAAATCATAAATTGAGCAACTCTTGTCTCATTAAATTCATCAATGTTTACAAAATCAATGCAATTGTACTCATATTTACTCACCCCAATTCATAATTCAGTGTTTCCTTAGTCCACCCTCCCTTCCCCAAAAATACATAAACAACAGTACCTAAAACAAACCACATGGGTATGTGTAACAATGAAACATGATACCATAGCAAGCTTGTCTCCTTGAGCTTGAAATTCCTTAGCCAATTGTGTGGCGTCCGGGACACGCGCGCCATCTGCAGCATCGGGAACACGCCCGCCATCTTCAGCGTCGGTGTTGGAGTGTTGTTGATGATTATGCTCAAAGGGAAGGTCAGTGAAGTGTGACAACGTGGGTAAACAACGTTTCTTCTTGTGGTTCTTCCAAGTCACTTTCATTTTCCACCGCCACTTTTCTCTTCCAACTTTTTTGTTTGTCTGTTTTTGTTATGGCTTCTCTCTTCTCTTATACCATATAAACTCTTAATTTTTTTCTTTACACTTTGGGCCTCCGTGTTTGTCAGGAGGAAGATGCTAGAAAAAAACTTTATACACCTACTAATACACCATTTTAAAATAGGGCATTTCTAAAAATATCTTCATTTTTATTAATGTGACATTCCAACCAATTAAACTAATAAGTCAATTATGTTAAAAACCAATTAATTTTATACATGTAACACTAAATTTTTTAATGTATATTTAATACACGTCTAAGTTTATATAATAAATTTTAATTTTGTAACAATTAATTTTGATATAATAATTAAAGTATTTTTTACATATAAAAATCATAATTTTAATAAAAATTTGCTGGTCTAATAAAAATTATATTTGTATTTACAGGTTAAATTAAAAATTATATCTGTATTTACAGTTTATTAAACCTGTAAAATTTTATTAAACTTATGATTTTTATTTAAATTTATGAATTTTATATGTAAAAAATACTTTAATTATTATATCAAAATTAATTGTTACAAAATTTATTATGTAAACTTATAAGTGTATTAAATATACATTAAAAAATTTAATGTTATATGTATCCACATTAATTGGCTTTTAGCATAATTGACCTATTAGCTCAGTTGGTTGAAACGTCGTGTTAATAACGTGAAGGTCGCAGGTTTGAAGCCTACATGTGTCATTATTTGGAAAAATATTTTTTAACTTACAGAAAAAACTTACTTACGGATTGGGAATCCGTATGACTTAAAAAAAAACCTTACGAATTAACGAATTCGTAAGGTTCATACGGATTTGCGAATCCGTGCTTGTATAACACGAGGGTACTTTGGCCATTTAAAAAAGTTGGAATGGTGTATTAGTTGTTTGCTGGGTGTATAAAGTTTTTCCCGGGATGCTAAGGAGTTGTTAGGATTGAACTTCATACAGCATCACCATAAGCATTTCCAATACACCATTAGTGTAATAGTGTATTTCCACAATTACCCTCCACTATTAGGGTTTTTATTTTAAAATTCATTTCGGGATTTTGTCCCGTCGCCGTTGCAACATCTGCTCCTGCGCTCCTCCTATGCCGCATTTTGCTTGTTACGACCTTCATCGGAATCGTTCTCCCACGAACCATGGACGTCCATGGTGACATTGTCTTCTTCGTTTGGTAGCAGCTATTTTGAGGTGAGTCATTTTTCGTTCTGGTCTGTTAAATGGAACGGGGGTTAGGAGACGAATTCGAGAATCCGTAAGACTCATACGGATTGGTCAATCTGTATGAGGCTTACGGATTACACAATCCGCAAGACTCATACGGATTGACCAATCTGTATGAGTGTTATAGATTGTGTAATCCGTAAGACTCATATAGATTGACCAATCCGTATGAGTCTTACGGATTACACAATTCGTATTTGTATTTTTTAAGTTTTAAAAATAATAAAATTAAAAATAATTAAGTATTATGTACAAGTCAAGAAATAGAAAGTGAAAATATAACTGATCATGTATTGTCTTACCATTGTTAAGTCCATATTTGAAGTTAGGAATGTTTATTGACATGACTTGTTGGAAAATGTGGATTTTAAGCATTTTGGTTGGTTTTTATAAACAGTTTTTGTGTTGTATGCATGTGTTGTATTACGTGAATCAAATACCATTTATAGATTGGTTTGGCTAGAATTGTATTCGTAAGGTTAGTATGTATGTGAATCAAAGTATTGAACCCGTTATAGGTTGGTTTGGTTAGAATTGTATTTGTAATGTGAGTATGCATGTGAGTCAAAGTTGTTGAACCCGTTATAGGTTGGTTTGGTTAGAGTTGTATTTGTAAGGTGAGTATTAATGTGAATCAAAGTTGTTGAACTCGTTATAGGTTGGTTTAGTTAGAATTGTATTTGTAATGTCAGTATGCATGTGAATCAAAGTTGTTGTACCTGTTCATAATAAGGAAGTTGTGTATGATTTGAAATGGTTTGGAGTGTTGTTGTTGGTGTGGTTTGGCTTGAAGTGATAAAGTAACATGTAAACAAATGTTGTACAGATTATGGCTAAGACGAGAGAATTGCGTCGAGCTCTTGGAAGAATTGTCGACCGAGCATTGGGTAGAAATCCTTATAGAGGTCATAATGATGAAGCTCCTGAGCGGCGTAGGCCTACGACATCTGTTCGTCGACAAAAGGGCACATGTTGATGTTCCTGAGGATCCTCATGTTCAGGAACCATATGTGGAGACTGTTGTACTTGTGACGGAGGATATGGATACTGAGTGTGAATCTTTTCCAGGAGGGCCGGAAGACTCTTCGGTGTTGATTGAGTATGCCGATCATATGGCTCTTAGAGTCTGAGTAGGAGACGTATTAATATGATCAATTACATAGTACATGGTGTATTATTTTTGCTTATCCATCAATGTAAATTGATTGATGTCTTCAATGCAGGAACGTGCAGAGTTAAAGCTAGCTTCCCATGGACGTAAGGTTGTTAAATTCGGGAAGCCTGTAGCTGAGATTGAAGGTTTAGTGGCTACCACAGGCCTAACTTCGTTGATTGCTTGCTCGGTGGAGACTGGGGATAGGGGTTTGCTGTCTGCATTTGTTGAGAGATGGCACCCTGAAACATCTAATTTTCATCTGCTGGTGGGGGAACTGACACTGACATTGGACGATGTGTCATCACTGTTGCAAATCCCTGTCATTGGAGCGTTCCACGCGTACGATTAGATTGACGTCGACGAGGCCATTACCTTGTTGATGGAGTTGTTGGATATCACTATAGAAGAAGCTAAAGTTGAAACGTCACTGTGCCACAGGGAATATGTTAGACTATCATGGCTCCGGGATTTGAATTATGTGAAGTGTCAATCCAAGCAGTGGATATTAGCAGTCAGGGCATACTTACTACATCTTGTTGGTTGGACTTTGTTTGCTAACAAGAGTGCCACACATATAAGTGTGGTATTCTTAGAAGCTTTCCAAGACTTGGACCAATCTGCGAGATTTTCTTGGGGTGCGGCTGCTCTCTTGAACATGTATAATAATTTGAGCTACGCATGTAAGCACCACGGGAAACATCTTTTTGGATATATTACTTTGTTACAGGTAATCATATATTTTCAATTCTGTAATGGATAAACCACCATATATGTGTGTGTTTTGTTTTTATGTATTGCTGACTTTAATCGTTTTCAATTCGTAGTACTGGATATATGAGCATTTTTCGAGTGTAGGAAATGTGGTTGCAGACGATCACTATGATGAGAGGCAACCTCGTGCCTATCGTTGGGAGAGTGCGAAGGCCTTACCAGTGACTACCCATCATAAACGTATAGATAGGTTGACATCGTTTGATATCTGTTGGACACCCTACGTGGAGCATCGTGCCTACAGGGAGTTTGAGTTGATTAGTTTATTTTCTGGTTTCCTTAGATGGAGTCCTCACATTACTAGGAATTTACCTGAGAGGGTACTTAGGCAGTTTGGTTTTGTTCAACAAATTCCACCTCTGCCTGTGTCTGAAGTTCCCTCCATTGAAGATGTTGAGGATAGGTGGGTCACTTTTCCGAATACCTTGTAGCAACCAAAGACTTGGTTGATTCTCCAAGTCAATGTGTTGTTGGATATATGGAGTGGTTCTACCATATTTCTTCTTGATAAGTGCCACATTTTAGTAAAAATAGGACTTTTTAGAAGGCACTTATCCGTTGTCTTGATTAAAATTATTCATGAAATTAGCCTAAAAACCTAGTTAAATTGTGCTTGTATTTAGTTAAGTTATGCTTTCATGTTTTAAGAAGATTCGTCCAAACTAATAGTGCATTTTGATAGGTTTAAAGATTACGAAGTCCTGAGCATGTAAAGCCAAGCAAAAAGGTTGTTCAAAGCAAAAATGGAAGTTCCACAAGCAATCCAGGCCCAACACCATCAAAACCCAAAGAAATCTTCAGCACTAAGATTTAAGCTCGCCCAGGCGAGCTCCCTCAGGCCAATTTGGTAGCCCAGGCGAGATGCAAGTTCCAAGGAGATATACTTACGCTCGCCCAGGCGAGCAAAATGTGAAGGAATTGGTCGCCTGGGCGAGCAAAGCAGGCAGGAGGCAAAAACTATATAAAGGCTACGGATTTGGAGGGGATGGATGTTCTTTGGCACCAATTTAGCTCCTTAGTTCATGTTTTAGGCTTAGGAATACTTCTTAGGTTATAGTAGAGAGTTAGGGAAGTGAGAAAGTGAGTTTTTGTAGTGGAGACTCTGCCAAAAAGAGGATCGATGACAAGCTACTTCGTCAGTCATTCTCTTGAGGAGATTCTTCCGATGAACGCCTAAACTCTCTAAGGATTGGACGTATTCTTCTTATCCCTATGCTCTTTTAATTTTTATGCATTATTCTATTTCTTATTGGTGACTTCATTCTATGTTTAATGCGTGATTCTAAGTGATCGCTAGTTTCACGAATTTAAACTCTAAAGGCGATTGGAAAGTAAATTTAGGGTTTGAACCGAATGATTTCACTCATCACGTTACGTTGCAAGAATATGGCATAATGTTTTGATCGTATTAAACACGTGAATAGAATCTTAATGCTAGGGTATTTAATTAAATATGCGAGGAATCGATATTTAGTAAAATATCCTTAGGACCTTAATATGCGAAGAATCGAATTAGGGTTACTTAAACATGTGCGACAATAAGAATAGAAAAATAATGCATAGGTAAATTTAATTGAAGGGGTAAGTAAGACGAAATCCAATCCTACGCTTCCCTTGACTTAAATTCGTTTATTTATTTCCGTAGTTTTTATCTTTACTTTACTTTACGCTACGTCATGAAAACAAATGAACTTTCAATTACATCATCTGTACATAAACTATTAAACTGATAGATAAATATTTAACTAACTAACGTGAACTCAAATCCTTGTGGAGACGAACTTTATAAATTTTGTAACTTGCAACGATAAACGGTACGCTTGTCGAAAATTCTTAACATCTACCCATTCATGACTCTGTCTCAGTTTGAGGAGGCCCGTTCACATATTCCATCAGTGCCTCAGACTGTACCTATCCCCACCCATTTGCATGATGATGCTACAGAACCGCAGACACAATTAGCGTTAGACACATCTATGGATAAGCAGAGGCCAGCACATGCAGGGGTAATAAGGATGCAATTTAATAATTTAAGCTTTGTTAAACATTTTATTTACGTAATGCATTGGTTAAAAATAAATATTGTGTTTGTTTCAGACTGTTTGCCAACGGGTGACTGAGGGCTTGCAACATATGCTTGACATGAGGATGGTCACAGAGGGCACAAATGGATACTCTATGACGGAGCAACTGCTGCATCTAGTCCACGGTGTCGCTAACTACGACATTGTCTACACTTGACCTAGACGACGTAGACAAACGCAAAGGAGGCCTTCCGGTGGTTGCGGTTGAAGACGATGTGTCTGACATTTATGTATTGGAAAACGTATTTTGTGTAATTGTAGTTTAAGTTATTAAAACACCAACAGACATAACCTATTTTTAAAATTAAACATGATTGCATATATGACATTAAAAACAGATGCATTGTTAAATAAATATCTACACATCTCCTAAATGAACATGTTGTTTGCGCAACTTCATCGATTTACTCAGAGGACTGAAGTTTTCAGGTTAATTGAACTTTATTTGCTTGATTTAGGTCACAAACCAACATGTGGCTTGATATTATTTGCCCTATATTTTGACAGCTGGAGCAATCTAAGGATTTGATGGAAGCTGAAGAAAGTTGCTTTTGAGGTCTTGTGTGGACACCAACGGGATGTCTTGGATGGTTTTGCGCCCTAGTAAAAGATTCAGCTTAGGGAGATAATTGGAGTTTAAGAGGGTTTTCTTTTACTCCTTTATTTTCTATTTCTTTCTATATAGGTGGGCTAATGGCTCTCGTTCTTGAATTAGTACTAGTAATCAAAAAACGAGAATTTAATTTAGATAGATAGCTTGTGTAGAATGAAATCTTTTTCATTTCTTGCAGTGAAGTTATACTGATCTATCTTTTTGCTTTGCTCATGCGATAATCATTTTGGATAAATTTTTCTAAAAATGATTATAGGAGAATAAAATAAAATAAATTAAATTCTCCAAGTAAGTTAAAATTAACTTATATATTCAATTTTTTTCCAAGGTCCCTCGTTGAACTTATTTTCACAAGTACCTAAAATTTTTCAAGGGTTTTCTTAAGTTAGAAATTGAACACCTATGTTTTCGTGGTGGGCTTGCCCGTCAAGCAATTCATTTATGGATGTAACATACAAAGTGTTGCAAAAATAATTTAAGTTTTACTATAAAACTCAACTTTTAAGCAAGAATTTGATGTGCAAAAGTATTTTTGAGGATAATAAAACATGTTATGAAACAGAATTTACTCCAAAAATATGTTTAACACCTAATTTTTTTTTTATCGGTTAACTAAACATGCCCTAGCTTTTTCTAATGTAAACTACAAAGCATCAATGAGTAATGAAGGCACCCGCAAGGCCATAACCACTGGAGTTATTAATGGAAGTTGCCCAAGAAGATACAAGAGAAAATGTCATTCCTGCAATTGACATGATTCTTGAATCTAGTTCCAGTCTTTAATTGTAAATTGTTGGTAACTGTAGGTATAATGTGCTGGTTGAGTCATACTGTAATGACACCATTTTGCATTGTGCTTGGGGTCACTTTCTTTTGTCCCCTTGATCCACCACTGTAGCAAGCAACATGAACTTTGTACAGACTTTTCTCATTTATGATCAAATTTGCGAAACAGCTACATATACGTTTAACAGAAAAACACTAATCTTTGTCATTAGCATATGACGAAAAGGTCATTTTTAATAATACTCTTTCATAGTTACTGCCATAGATTTTAATGTTCATTTATCAATAGTCTAAGGTTTTGTATGTTAGTGTTATCCCGGAAAGAGAAAATCTGCAGGAATTTTTTAATTGGTAGCAACTGCAATATAAATTCTCTGTACTGGAGTTCATATAATGCATCAAGAGTATTGCAGTTACTACAACTGCAATATAAACTATATAGACTGCTGCTATTGTAGATCGTGTTCTTCAATTGAATTTTTACAAGGCACAATGATAAGCAATTAGAGAGTAGTAGCAGAATATTTTCCAACTTTTAGTATCATATTGAACTGAGTTGTTCATATTGAAGAACAGAAGCATAAGGTCTTGGCAAACATCCAATATCCATATCAGAATTCAGAAACATAACTAGCGCATCGATATCAGTAAGGATTTCAGATAAAACATTCAAATGGAATAACAATGAGTGAAAACCAGTACAAATTGATAATCAGATTCAGTTTTTTAACCTGAAGAAATCTATGTACAAGAATAGCCCAACAGACATATTCAATAGAAGCATCAAAGATAACAGAAACATTTGCAACTTGAGCACTTGTTCCTCTTAACAATTCCAAAGGTCATAAATAACGATGAAGGTTGTTATATCAAGCAGTGCTAACATACACCTCAGTGCTTTCAGAAACTGAATTAGCAGAGTTTAAACCATTCTTCACTGGGTAGGAAGCCTCCATTGTAATTCCACACTTGCCCGTGGAGGTTCCCTCGTTGCGTTGCATCTTGAAATAGCCATCCTCACCCCACCCAGTGCCCCATGAATTCCTCACCAGCCAGTAATCCACACCGTTTTCAGAGCCATATCCAACAACAACCACACCATGGTCTAAACTTGTCCCACATTTACCAGTAAATACACCCTGAAAAAATAAAGAACCAGAAATTTGTTAGAACACATATGACATCTATACATTGTTGAATGTTGTTGTCTCAAGCTTCTTAACAAATTTTTTTCCATAGGAATCGAACACAAATACCAGGAGATTCCAACAACTCGCGCACACTGCTCAATCGATTGAGCTAGACAAGTAGCTTCTTATAAAATTTGGAGTTTGCACTTTGCATAGTGTTTACCTTACCACTTAGGAACAATGTAGTAATCACTGTGAGACGCTTACCGATTGATAAAGTTGCAAAGCTCTGCCAGAGGCTTCAATAGCAACGCTTACGGGTTGATGAGCGACAGCTTTCTTCAAGGCATTCTCATCATACGGTGGAACATCCTCGTACCCATCAATGTTCACCACCTTTGCATTTTTCTGCAGAAGTATAATCCCCTCAAATACTTAGAAACAAATCAAATGTTAAGTTCAATAATATACTAGTATCAGGCAAGGTTAATTTTTTTCTTTCTTGTTTCAAAGATTGGTATAGTGACCTTAGTTGGATCACAGTTGCCATCAAAGCCACGGTATGGGTAATCTTTGTCTGTGTCAATGCCACCATTTTGAATGATGAATTCGAATGCATAGTCCATAAGGCCACCATTGCATCCTTCATTGTAGGCTCTGTCACAGTCCACAAGTTCTTGTTCAGATAAGGACACAAACTTCCCTGTCACTATCTTGTTTATTGCTTCCACTGTGGCTACCGTTGAGAACGCCCAACAACTTCCTGCACAAGTAAAAAAAATTAAATCAAGAATAACTCAAAACATCAGAATTCAAAAAGTAATACTTAAATGCTTATGAATTTTCAAAAAAAAAAAAGAAAAAGAAAACTCAAGCACCAAAAATCTATTTGTGCACATTTAATTAAATATTTTTCTTTGATAGTAGTTTAATTTTTTTAAAATAATACAATTAATTATCCGCACTTTTTTTAAAATTTGAGATATTGCTACTTTATACTCTATGCAATCAAGTTAGTTAATTATATTGTTAAAAAAATAATCTCAAAACAGTTTAAAATATCTAACAAAATATTTAAAAAGAAAAAACGGTATATATTTTATCAGAGTTAGAGAAAGCTGTGTTATAATTGAATTTTAAAACAAATACTTATCTGATAAGTAACCTTAGCTAGCAAAAAAGCTGTTACACTTGAATTTGAAACAAGTCCCTAACTGATTACTAAACCTAAAATCCTTAGATGATAAACAGTATCTTTACCATAGGAAAAGGAAAAATGATAGGAAAAATAACTCACCACAACTTCCCTGATCTTTGATGGGAGCAACTGCACCCTTCACCCTCCAATCCACGTGCACCGGCAACCGGTCACCGGCGCTGTACGCGTAGCGGTGACCGGTGCTCTTGGTTTTCATGAGCCTGCGTTTGACATCACTCTTGGTGCCAAAATACATGACACGGTATTCCTCATTGGTCATGTCAGCAAACTTGTTCAACCCAAGTTTGTAAGTGTTGTTCTGATTGTTGTTGTGCTCTTGTATGAACCCCAAGTTGTCTTTGAAAACTTGGAACCTCTTGTCCTTCTCTCCCAACCCATTGTACACCTTTTGGTGCTTCACCAACCACTCCTCGTACATGGTCATGACCTCATTGTCGGTGTAATTGATGATGGTGGAGGTGTCAATAGCACATGACAAAGTGAAAGAAAGAAAGAGCAAGGTGGATATCATAATGGTCATTATTGAAGCCATGGTTGGTGTTTGGAAGAGGAGAGAATAAAGGGTGAACAAGTTTTGAATTGAAACTAAGGTTGGAGGGTTTGAAAGGTTGTTGGTGGTGATGGGAAGAATGGGGAGTGGTGAGGTTATATAGAGGGAGAAAAAGTGTTTAATATATATATATATTTTTTTGTGGGGATGATGAATGGTGCCGAAAGGGAAATAACTTAGGCAAGTGGTAAATGAATATGAATAGTTTGAATTGAAGACATTGGTGATGGAAATTGGAAATGTAACGCAATTAAAGTGAACTGCCACACCACGTGACCTCTGATAAGTTGATATGCTGAATAATTGAAATCTAGGATTATGGAAATCAGTATATATTCATCTTATTACATTGGCGTATTAATTAATTCGTGAATAACAAAGGCAGTTACTATTTAATACTAGCAGTTTACTATTCTTCCAATTTTTATATTTTTTTTCCATTTTTCCAAAAATTAATAATAACAATAATAATAATATAACTACATGTATTATCATGTTATTGCAATTTTTATGCTTGATTGCTCTCAATAAAATAATTTAATTATTTGAAAGTGCTACTACTATACAATACTCCTTTTAGTATTTCTACAACAGAAAATAACAAAATATGTTAATAAAATAATAATATTTTAATATCAACTAAACAGTTTAGCTTAATATTATCTCTTTCAATATAGTTTTTAAAATATTTAGTTCTATCTTGAATT
>PYAF01003911.1:45987-64967 GCA_007407185.1 Glycine tomentella | reverse complement strand
GCGCGAGACTTTGAACTTGCTTTTCTCCTTTCTTTGCTTGATTCTCCTCTTTTTGGCCCTGAATTCACAACTTGGTATTAAATTGAGGTTTGATTAAATAAAAGCAACAATTAAACTAATTCTAACCTATATTCCTAAGAACTTTATTGAATTATAACTTAAAACTAGCCTAAAACTAAGATGTGTTTGCAACACATCATGGACTCAAGTATCGTCGTGTTTTTTCTACCTTCTCTTTACGTGATAGAAATTATAGATCATGTCCATCAAATGATGAGTGGATAAGGGGGGAGAAGATGTGTGAATTCTTGAGGTCGTTTTACTTTATAACTAATTAAAAACAATAGGAATACCCATAATAACCAAGAGAAGGGTGAATTGGTTGAAATTTGGTCTTTTAAAATTTATTTATCAAATCAGAGTTAAGTATCTTTACCACTTTTAAAACCAAGAATGTTTTTACTCAATCAAATTACTCAGCTCAAGAAACCAATAGCTCAAAACAGAACTTGTTGGGTAATGATAATGAAACCAATAATAAATGAACAAGTTGACTTGTAGAGATAGAGATAAAGAAAATCAACACAAGCAATTTATACTGGTTCACTTCACAACAGAAGATACATCCAATTTCTTCTAATCAACACTAGATTAGAGTTCTACTATTATAAATTTTTGTTATTACAAGCTTTACAACAACCTCTCTTTATCAACACTAGATAAAGAATAGAAATCTAAAACCCTATTAGACTTTTAAGGAACAAGAACCAGAGAACACTACTCTGTTCTTTCCTAGAGAACACTATTCTAGCCAAAGCTTCAAGAACCCACTTACAATAGCATCAAATAACAAAAATTCCAAAACAAAATTACAATAAAAGATTATGGAGAGAAACAACATGATGATCTAATGAATGTGAATGCATATGAATTACCAATCAAGGTTGAATAGCAGAAAACATAATTTTAGAGCATGCTCTCCATTTAACAGTTGAAGTATCTTGCCCAAGAATCATTCAATAGCTCATGATGATTAAAGAGAGGGACAAGAAGTTAGAGAACCTAGAAAATCACTTTCAAACTCTTAAAAGGTTTGTGTATATTCAGAAAATACGAAGTGTTTGATATGCGTTTGTCGTAGCTCTCCAAAACAATTTAACTACGCTAATTATGTAGCATAGGATTAACCTAGGTCAACTCAGAGACACTATTAATATGGTTCTAACTTCAACTCACTAATAACAGTAAGGGAGATTTTTATCGAACAGTTTATATGCGTTAAGTAAAAAAAATTTGCAAATTCGTAAACTAAGATTAAAGAACAATGCAGAAACTAACAAAATTGAAAAGAGGTAATATAAAACAGATTAAAAGCATCAATACAATTCACCACACCAAGCTATTTGAATCATCATCGTTCTCAGAAATTTATCCTATTATGAAAGTTCGTTCAATCTCATTAGAAGCAGTTCAATTGAATTAACCCCTAAATTAATTGAAACCACAACCCTAACTAAAATATCATCCAATTAATGTGTGATTAATATTTGAAATTAGGAAATGAATCCATAACCTAATCCGCTTTCAATCCTAAACGCATTCATAATCATGAAAATAGAATAGTAATTGAAGAAGAAAGTGAACATTCAAATAGAACTCGAAATACCAAACCAGAACTCAAATTCTCCTTTTGCTTGGATTGGATCCTTGGATTGATTGATTATTTAGCCTCCCATGATCATCATCAATGAAAACCCCATGAAATGTGCACGAAAATGGAAGAACAACAAAATGAAAATGAAGAATAAGGAAGAACAGTTGAGAGAAAATAAGAGCAAGAGTTTTGATTCTAAAACTTAAAAAGAGAAATGTAAAAACTGTTTTTGCTAATGTCATGTAATATGTTAAGTCTCTCTAATGTCACTAATATAAAGTGACTAAGTCTGAAGGAAAGAATGGGTCATGTAGAAACCCATCAATTCTAATTATTTACTATTTACAATCATAAAAATCAAATTCGCATCCCAAAATATAAGTGCAGTGATTCTGACTTTGGAGCCCAAAATGACCCTCCAAATGGCAGAATTAGCCTCGACTTATTTCTGGCAAACTTGTAGATCTTTTTGTTATCTTTCCAAGAACTACTAGAATGCTCCATTCGGAGTTCCGTAGAGCTCTGTAGATCCTATACAAGGCAGATAGGTCAAGTGAGCATAAAATCCAAAAATACGCTACAATTAGCAATTAAGCCCACTTACTTGCCTAAGACAAAAACTGAATTAAAATGGGAAAATAAAAGTCCAAGAGAAGTCAAATAAGCTAAGAAGGATAGAAAAATATTTAACTAAAATCACTCCATCAGTGTTCAAGTTATAAAACAAGTCAAGCCTTCCTTCTATTTATAACAGAATTTTGTAACAACCTGTAATCAATTACACGCGCCAGATAATCGATTAAAACGCATATGTAATCGATTAAATTGTCACTTAATCGATTAAAGTGTTCAAGGCACATTCTGGGTTTCAACAACGAACAAAATAATCGATTAAACCGAGTTGTAATCGATTAAATCAGAAAAGTTCAGTTTCAGAAAATAGCCTATGTAATGGATTACAAATAATGGTAATCGATTAAAGCAGCAAAGTAGGCTTTTTCAAATGGCCTATGTAATCGATTACGAATGATGATAATCGATTATCACAGCAATGCACACAATACATTTTACACTATGTAATCAATTACAATAAGTGTGCAATCGATTAAAACATTCACCAAAGCTTTCTAGTTTCAAATACGAGCCAAATAATCGATTAATCCGATAGGTAATCGATCAAAATGTTCATAGAAGCTTTTCCAGTTTGAAACATGAACTGAATAATCGATTAAAATGCTATGTAATCGATTAAAACAGTAAAATTATATTTTTCCAAAAGCATTACTCAATTAAATCCTTTTTCAAACAGTTAGTAGCTTTGATGTTTTAATGAAAATCATTTAAGCATGTTAATGAGTATGTGAATGCAATGCAAGGATCAAAAGGTTGCCTTCTCCTACACTTTATTTGAATTACAATTTTCAAGGCATGTGAAAAGCTCAAAACAATCTTCTAAATCATAGGCTTCATTCTTCATGTTGCTCCCCCTATATCCAATACTAATTTGATTTTCGGTACATCTTATCCTACTTCTAACTTGTACTTTATGCAAGTATGGAAAGTTGAAAGTTTGTTGATGGAGAATTCCAAAAGTGATGATCCGTTGATTAGTGAAATGGCACAGAGGATGCTTGTGAAGTTTAGCAAGTATTAGGATGATTATAGTGTCATTCTTGCAATTGCGGCTATTCTTGATCCAAGAATGAAATTTGATGCATTGAAGTTTTTTTATAACAAACTTGATTCTTCCACTTCTGCAAAGAAGCTTGAACACATCAAGAATAAGATATACAAGCTTTAAGAAGAATATGTGAAACAAGACCCAAGTGAAGGAAGTGCATCAAGCTCTCAAATGAATCTAACGACACAATCTTCCAATCAAGAGGATGACCAAGACATGGATGCATTTCACGTAAGTGTGTTATTTTGCTTATTAATTATAATTTCAAGAATCCACTTGTTTGTGCTTGTGTTACTTAAATTGATGTTTATTTTCTTTGAATTGTTTTGATTTGCACAGGAATATATAAATTATATGAGTCAAAATGTCTTGGTTAATGGTAAGTCTGAATTGAATATATATTTGGATGACGGACACCTAGAACCAAGTTTGAATAAGAAGCTTGATGTGTTGAAGTGGTGGAAGGATCGACAACATTGTTTTCCAATCCTTTCAAGAATGGCTTGTGATTTGCTAAGCATTCCAATAACTACAGTTGCTAGTGAGTCTGTATTTAGCATTGGTGCTTGTGTGCTTAACAAATACCGGTGTTCGCTTCTTCTCGATAATGTTCTAGCACTTATTTTGACTCGTAATTGGATAAATGGTTTTTCTCATGTGGTTGTAGGTAATATTTTATAATCTATCTTTACATTAGTCATATTTATTATTTACTAATAAACATTAACTTTAATTTTAATCTTTCTTTTTGAATTATAGATGAAGTTAATGGAGAAAATGAAGATGACAAAGATGAAATTGATTTGTCAAAGAATGATTCCAATACTCTTCAGTCTTCGTAGACAAGTTAATATTGATTATTGAGATATGAGAATTTGAAATTGGAGGAGTTAGATTGGTATTTTACTATTTTAATGTTTGTTGAACATATTTATGTTTGTTTGAGTTTTATGCACATTTAGTTTGAGTGTGAGTTTGATTCAGTTTGTAATATTTAAACTTACTTAGATTGGTTTAATTTGCATTTTTCTGCACTTATTTTGTGGTTTTAAAGTTTTTTTTTGTTTTTTTTTTTAAATTTAAAGTGAGCCAACTTGCGGTCTAACCCAGATAACCCACCAATTAACTCGGGTTGAGTCAGGTTGGCAAAAAACTGACCCATTACTAAAGTGAGCTAGCCCGGCCTGGCTCACTTTTTAGCCAACCCGTGGTGGGCCAGCTCGGGTGGGCCGGATTGGTCCGTGTTGACAAGTCTAACCAGGAGTGGATTTTAAGAACCTATTAGAGAATTGACCAAGGGGCACTCCTGGATTTTGCTGAAGGTTCACCAAGGGTGTACCTTGGATTTTAAGAACTTTTGGAGATTTTCAGGAGCTGGTCCTAGGTTTAGTCGAGGTTCACCAAGGGTTGACCTTGGGTTTTAAGAACCTATGGAGATTAACAGGACACATTCGTTCTAGATTTTGGCAAGGTTCTAGTAAACCTATATCCTTGCAAAGACAAAGTTTTCATACCTCGAATTTTTGCTAAGGTGGGACTTGGCTTGGGGGGCTGATAAGTGCCATATTTTAGTAAATTTTAGGATTGTAATGTAGGAACTTATCTTTTGATTTCAGTGAATTTGCTTATTAATTTGCCCTAATCCTAGGTATTTTGTATATTTTGTACGTTTATAAATGTGTTGTTACATTTTGGAAGATTAATCCACTCAATTTCGATATTTCGATAGGTACAAAGTGTATCTGTGGCATTCGAAACAAGCAAGACAAGAGATTAGGGCAAAAAGGTAAAAATTGAAAGTTTCTAAAAGTAAAAATTCGCCCAGGCTCGCCTAGGCTAATGAAGTTTCTTCACCATTAAGCATTAACTCGCCCAGCCGAGCAGATCATGTGTAAAAAACTCGTTTAGGCGAGTTTACCTTTCCTGACCACTAAGTTATAACTCACCTAGGAGAGTGAAACTAAAGTAAATAACTCGCCTAGGCGAATTGGCCTGAGCTGCTCACCTTTTTCTATAAAAGGCTATGTAAAGGAAGAAGAAATGGATCGATTTATGGAACGAAACCAGAAGAGAGAATACGTAGAGAGAAGTGAGAGAAGAGAGAAATTGGTGAGGAATCTCTGCCGGAAAGGTTCGAAGATCGCTTCTTTCATCATGTTTTCTAGTTGATCTTGTATTAAAGTCGGTTTTTTGTAATAACCGACTTTGTAAGGTAACTTTCTAAGTCGGTTATTTTAAAAAACCGACTTAGAATACCCGAATTTAAAAAAAAATAATCCAAAGTCGGTTTTTTAAAAACCGACGTTGTTGGCCTGTATATATTACGATGCTCAATACAAGGTCGTTTACAAAACCGACTTTGAAGGGTGAAAATAACCGACTTAGAATGTAGAGGCTGTAGTAGTGCCACTAAAATTTACCATCCGATTTAATAATAAAATAATATATGTGCACAACTAAAATTTACCATTTAATTTAATAATTAAATATCAAATAATTGAGATTGACTCAAATTAGTAGAGTTGTCATGACAAAAGGACAAATGACCAACCCACTTGGCCTTGCATAATGGTTTTATGAGGTCTTAGCCCTCCCTAATGAGGAGGCTTGTAGGGCCTAAACCCAGATAATCCCACTTAATATGGGATTAGGATGAGGTTAGTCCACGGGTTGAGTTATTTTAAAAAATGATTTTTTCAATTATCTAAAAAATATATTTTTAAATCAATCAATTAGGATTAATTTCAATCAATATCAATTAGGATTATTTTTTGTCAATCTTGTCCAAGGTTTATTTTGGACGACCTTGATGGAGATTTTTTTTACCTACCTCAGCTAGATTACTTTTGATTGACCTTAGTCGGAACATTTTTGGTTGACCTTTGCAAGTTAGTTTTTGACACTGACCTTGGCGTGGGTTTCTCTTTGGTCGATCTCGGCCGTGACTAGTTGTGGTTGACCCTAGCCAAGGTTGTTTTCAACTAATCTCAATTGGGTTTCTCTTTTTGGCTGACTTTGACTAGCATTTTTTCCAACTAACATTGGCGAGGATTATTTTTTACCAACTTCAATTAAAGTTTTTTTTGTTGACCAACCAAGGTTATTTTCTATTGACCTTGACTAAGTTTGTTTGACTAACCTTAGTCAATGTTGTTTTCTGTTGACCTCAGTAGGGCTCTTTTCAATTGACCTCAACCAGAGTTATTTTTAGTCAACCTTGACAAGGTTTGTTTTGGCTGATAGAACTAATGTTAGGTTCAACCAATATTTGTTAGGTTATTTTTTCTGGACCTTAGGCAAGGCTATTTTCGATCAACCTTGATTGGGGTTAATTTTGGCCAATCTTGTCCAAGGCTATTTTGGTCAACCTTGTCCACAATTAATTTTGGCAAACCTCAGTTTGAGTTATTTTTGGTCGACCTTGGTTAGGGCTATTTTTGGTTGATCTCGACTAAGTTAATTTGGTTGACTTCGACCATGACTATTTTTGGCCAACCTTGGGTAAGACTGTTTTTGCCCAACCTCTTCTACATTTAATTTTGGCCAACTTCGTTTAGGGTTATTTTTGGATGACCCCGATCAGGGCTTTTTTTGGTTAACCTCGACTACAGTTAATTTTGGCCAACATCAATTAGGGTTACTTTTGGGCAAACTCATCTAGGGCTATTTTTGAACGACCTCAATCAAGACTTTTTGGTTGTCCTCATTCGGGGTTGATTTCAATTGACCTTGATTTGAGTATTAAAAAGTATGTAATAATGTTAAACTTAAGGCCTACAGGTCAATTCTGGTCCTGTGGGAATTTTGGGCTTTTTAATGTTGGCCTTTTGAATCTTAGTCCATGTGGGTCAAGGTTGGGCTTGAAAAATAATAGGAATACCCACAATAATCAAGAAGGGGGTGAATTGGTTGGAACATGGTCTTTTAAAAATTATTTATCAATCAGAGTTATATAGGATCTTAATCACTTAAACCCAAGAATTCTTTAATTCAATCAAACCACTCAGCCAAGAAAACTATTGCCAAAAACAAAACTTGTTGGGAAATGAAGATTACCCCAAGAACTTATGATCAAGATAGCAAGGTGGAGCCTTTTTGCAATTATGTTGATATCAATCTTGAATCTGATTCTGATTCATTTCAATCAATACCCTATGTGATTGAATTTTGTGCCATAGTTTATTGGATAGGAGGAAATGGAAAGAAATGAATGGGTGGTGATTAATCTTGTGTTTGTTACTTTGCTTTGCTTTAATGATGTAAACAAACTTAAGTGTTTACTGTCTCAACTTTGGAACTCTTGAAGGTGAAATAAAGATTTTGGTGAAGTATCAAAGCTGATAGTATTGGTGTTTTGAATTTCATTTCATATTCTGAAGTTCTAAAATCAATAATGCGGAGTTCAATGTTAGCCGTTGCTGACAGTGAAGTTGTAGAGAAAGGGAAAATGTCCTTGGAGGTTCATTCATAAGATTTCACCACTGTTTAGAAATTTGTTTACATTTAAACAAGTTGAAGTGTTGTGCATTTCATGTCTCGAGATTGGAGTGTCATTTTTAAAAGGAGAGGACAACATAATTATTTAAACATTTTCCAAGGGAGGAGAGAGTAACTTGCTTAATTATATGATTATAGTGTAGTATACTGGGAATTCTTGTGTTCTTGGAGTAAGGAGAAGTTTTTGTTAAGTACCATTTATAATGAGTATTTGATAGCAGATCCATGATTAAAAGGGTCTATACTAGGAGGAAGACAGATGTGGCCATGATTAACCAGGCACAAATTGCGAATGGGAATTATTGACAAATGACTGGGAGGTTGTTACACTTAGCTATACTGATTAGAGGGCTATTAGAGGGATTCTATTTGTACATAGTAAATCAGTGCGTGAGGGATCTTTTTAGGAGAGAGACAGAAGTAAGGTTTAGCAGAGAAGCAGAACCTCTTGAATTCCTCTGACCAATTCTTACTCGTATTCTTCTGGTTTAGCTTGTTCCTACACTGGGCTCCAGCTCAGGTTTGAATTGTTCTGAATAAATTTTTTTCTTCATTTCTGTTCTGTTACCGCCTTGCTGGTGTAACTGTATTACTTGGTTATAATATTAAGCTCATTGTTTAAGTGAGAGATGGGGATCATCTACATAGCCATGGTGGCACACTAACAATTTCTTGTTCAAGAATATTTAATTTCTGTCATATACTTCATTAAGCTCTTTTGGATTTTACCTTTTTGAAAATTTATGTGATTTTTTAGGTGTCCTCAGCGCATTGCTAAACGGGGATACTATGGCGCCTTCTTGATGGATAACCTTCCTCTGGTGAAATTTTGGTAGAAAAATTGGTTGTTAACCTTCAGGTTCCTATTTCATGCAAGATTAGGCTCTTTCGACTTTGAAGTATGCTAGGATGCTTGAGGAGGCTGGTTGTATGCTTTTAGCTGTTCATGGCAGGACAAGAGATGAGAAGGATGGGAAGAAATTTCGAGCACACTGGACAGCTATCAGGTCTGTGAAGAATGCAGTTAGAATCCTTGTCTTTGCGAATGGGAACATAAGGCATATGGATGATGTTAAAGACTGCTTGGAAGAGACTGGTGTGGAAGAGGTGCTTTCTGTCGAGACACTGCTTGAAAATCCAGCTCTCTTTGATGGATTTCGAACCGCCGAATGGGTGTCTGAAAGTGAAGTAACCAATTTGGATGGAAACTGGACCAAGCAGATATGCTAATAGAGTATTTGAGGCAAAAGAACTTGAATAATACAATTTAAATAAAAAATTACGAATTTGGGGCTGTCAGGAAACTATTTACAAATATGGGGTAGTAGGACACGCACAGAACTAGGCATGACTGGTCACGCCCAGAACTAGGCGTGACTAAGGGGGCAGTCGCGCCTGGTTCTGGGCGTGACTAGCCATGCCCAGTTATGGGCGTGACCTACTGCTATAAAAGCCCCCAGATTTCACTTTTCCATCACTTTTTACTGTTGCGTTTTCTCTAAAGGTTCCTCCTTCTCTTTAAAGGTTTCTGAAGCACAACACTCTTAGCTTTTTAGTGATTTATCTCTGCACCGAAACTCTGCCAATAAGTAAGTTAATTTATTAATTATGAGTATTATTTAATATATTATTTTGTTGATTTTTAAATTTGTTAGAGCCACATTATTTATTTCATGTTGTAGAAAAATGTTAGGTTTTAGGTTATAGGATTTAGTTTAGTTTAGGGTTTAGTTGTCAATTAAAATAATTTTAATAAATTTAGTTAGTTCAATTTAGGGTTGAATGGTTATGAATTAGGGTTTACGAAGTAGGGTTTAGTTTAAGGGTTTAGGTATTGGGTGTAGGGTTAAGTTGTATAATTAAAGTTGTTGAATTGAATTTACTTAGTGTATAGGGTTTAGTTTAAGGCTTACGATTTGGGTTTAGGGTTAAGTTGGATAACTAAAATTGTTGAAATGAATATAGTTAATGTTTAGGGTTTACTTAGGGTTTACGGTTGACCTAGTGTTTATGGTTTAGTTTAAGGGTAACGATTTCGGTTTAGGGTTAAGTTGTATAATTAAAATTGTAGAAGTGAATTTACTTATTTTTTTTATCGCATTGTATTATCCATCATACCTACATTTCTCTATCTAGGTGTTAAATAGGATTTGGTGTCCACCAATCTTTTTCCTATATAGTCAGTTAACTAAAACGACCTACTTCGAATGGTGGCTATAAAATGCTACGCTAGCATGATAATCCTACACCTACCATTAAGATATAGTCTTGAACCACTCTGCATTAAGATATAGTTTTGTACTTTGAAGCATGAAAAACTTAACCACACTCATGTATTATTGACTTAGTGTTTAGGGTTTACTTAGGGTTTAGGGTTAAGTTAGTGTTTATGGTTTAGTTTAAGGGTAACGATTTCAGTTTGGGGTTAAGTTGTATAATTAAAATTGAAACAGTGAATTTACTTAGTGTTTAGGGTATAGTTAGGGTTTAGGATTTATGTTTTAAATTAAAATTATTTTACTAAATTAACTTAGTGTTTAGGGGTCAATGGTTACGGGTTAGGGTTTAGGAATTTTTGTTTAGTTAATGGATTAGGATTTTTTGGATTAGGGTTTAATTTAGTATATGGGATATAGTGTTTAGGATTTATTGTTCAAATTAAAATTTTTTGATTAAATTTAAATAGTTCAGTTTAGGGTTAAGGTAATTTATTTGTATTGTAATTTAATTACAATACATTAATTTATTAATTATAATATTGTTTTGATTATATTAAAATAGTCTCATCGATGGTTGATTCATCATCTTCAGCGTCTTCACGGTCTGTATCCGATCACGAGGGTGATGTAATGTATTCAACGACCCATGTTGTGCCTACCCCATATAAATGGGGGGTTTTGCGGAGGCGTATCCAAAGAACTCACGTTTCACAGGCTGTGTGAAATGAGGATAGATGTTGTGTGTTAAAGACACGACGTGGTAAAATTTCAGGGGGCCCAGACTATGACGATATTCCTACAATCGTTGCGGTGATGTTAGGGCAGGCAGGATTCCTACATGTCGCACGCATGCGACATATTCAGATATAAATTTTTTAATTGAAGAATGGTACATACGAAGTAATTCCTATAAATGTTTTTCTTATATGTGTGCATACGCGTTGATTATTTTAAACATGACTTCAGATCGATCGTGCACTTATCAGTTCTTTGGTTGAGCGGTGGAGACCAGAGACACATACGTTTCACATGCCGCAGGTAGAGATGACCATCACGTTGGAAGACGTGGCTGGTATATTGGGTTTAGGCAGTGACGGCGATGTCATCACTGGAGTGACGTCAGACGATTGGCTCACCATCATCGAGGACGTCTTTGATCATTCTGCTCAGGAGGCTGAGCTAAGAGGAGGATTCTTGCGCCTATCCTACTTTGATAGGAATTATGCACACTGGGGCGAGGTGGGAGGGGAATTGGAAGAAGTCATAAGGTTTACGAAGGCGCACATCGCACATATGATTGGAGCATGGCTTCTACCTGATAGATCCGACTGAAGCACTATCGGCTGTCGCTATGTCCCTTTGTTGGCAGGAGACATGGCAGAGATAGGCAGGTATAGCTGGGGTTTTGTGGTCTTCGCACATTTGTTTAGACAAATGTGCGAGTGTACAGATCCAGATATGAGTGACATTGGTGGGTGTCACGTGCTTCTCCAAATATGGGCGTGACTTAGATTCCCACCCATTGCTCCAGCTATACCTCAACCTACTCACCAGGAGTGACATTCGGCCACATGTATGTGTTCTTATTTTCCTTTGTTAACTAGGTATTAACGAGTGTTATAAGTATTCTAATGTCATTTATTTTCAAATTAGGTTTAATGCTTTAGGAGGTTTCATGCACACGACCTTCCGTGGTATCGGATTACGTTAGATTCCCTTGCTCAGGATGAGGTACGCGTTTTTATTTACTTAAGTTTCGGTCGGTTTAGTTGGATAATTTGCATTTTTTAATCATCGTTCTTTCCTAATTGTGTGTTTAATTGTTTTGTTTAGGTGGTATGGCAACCATATGCAGGCTATCACTTCCTTAGTGCTACTGAGCACGAACGACTCTTGTGGATGGCTACTAGTCCAATTATATGCTTCCACACAGTTGAATATTCTCATCCTGACCGATGCATGCGACAATTTGGAAAGGATCAGCCAATCCCATGAAGGAAAACAGATGGATAATTGGAGTCATAAGCTCAGACCCTTTATCCGTCGTTGGGGCATCAGGGACCAGCACATAGAGCTGCCCTCCAACTGACTGGGTTCATGTCATCAAACCATGAGTACACATGGTTTGGTACAGGAAGAATGAGAAACGATATGTCACTAAGATGGCTGCCAAGATGGGCCGTGGTGTAAGTGTTGTTTAAATTTAATTTGTAAACTAATTTTCATTTTCATGGCGTTATTGTCTGGACTAATGAATTTGTTGTGTAATTTGTAGTTTGATAGCTGGTTCTGGACGTGACTTACTGCCCCAGATTTGTAAATAGTTTCCAAACAGCCCCAAATTCGTAATTTTTTATTTAAATTGTATTATTTAGGTTCTTTTGCCGAGTATTTGAAGCTTTGTGAAAAATACCCCGTGCCGTGGAGAATGATTCATTCTCATGTTCATAAATTGTTGGGAGACTGGTTTAGCCTTCAGCCTCACATCAGGGAGGAACTTAACAAACAATCTAAACTGACTTTTGAGTTTCTTTATGACATGGTGGATCGACTTAGGAGTACAGGTACTAGAATTCCACTTTACAAAAATACTGAAGTGGAACATACAGCAGGCAATTACCCAGATTAACGCAGCTGCACAACATTTGGAGTTCAAAGTTAAGCCAGAACCTCAATGAAAAATATCTTATGCAGTAGAGGTGGTACGGCCAGCCAAAGCTAGCATGATTGCACCTGATTTAGATACAATTTTGTAGTGATTAGAAGTGAGAATAGTTCAAATTTCTAATCTTTGTGTTGTATTTGTCTTCATTCTTATGGCAATTGCCAATTGACAGTGTTGTAACCTATTAAAACGCTGATGTTTGCTCAGAGCAGATAAATTTATGCGATTACCTTGAACGTTTCATTGGATGGATTTAGTTTGTTTCTTTACCAGTTGCCACTTCAACGATCTGATAACAAAAAATCCTGTTGAAATTAGATGGTTGCTTATTTGGTTTGTCTGATACTATGATTTATGACAATGGGGAGTATGTGGATTCCCAAGTCAAGTCCCGAACTTGTATAAATTGAGAATTGCACTTCAAATATTATCAGCACTTGTAGGTCTAGACATGCATGCGATGAGCTTGCAAGACAAGATGCCTTATTTATTTATACACGAGAACAATAAAAACAAGGTCACAAATCAACAAAATTTGTGAGGACCTTGGCAGTTAAATGCTCTCCATAGACTGCTCTATTGAACTCCTTGTTGCCATTTGCCCTCGTTTTATGTGTGTCCAACGGCTCTACGGCAGTATCGAAGTTTGTCTGTTCATTCAGTAGAGGCATATGGCATAAGCAACCAAACATACAACTGAGAAAAGGATGATACACACACACAAAAAAAAAAAAAAAAACGTGGCTAACCTCATAAAAGTATACTACACTGACTCTATATTTTGAGTTATTGTTTATCACCCGATGCAAAGTGGACTCGTACAAACCATTGGAGTATATCTGCAGTTTTCTTCCACACTTAATCAGATATTCTACCGAATCTTAGATTGTATTGCTGAGATGAAGATTAAGTGTAAGATACCTTTAGCATGTCACCAATGTTGCACACAAATGTCCCAGGAACTGGAGGTGCTGATATCCATTCACCAGACACGTTTCTCACCTTCAACAATTTCACAGCATATACATGGTGGGTAAAAACAGCTTATCAAATAGGCAGGGAAATACACACCAAAAAAGAAGATAAAAAAAAAAATCCCAGAAAGCCTGATGAAAATAAAAGAGATGCATTGAATCCAGAACAAGTTATCTAGATTGTACTTTAGTGCCTATGAAGAAAATTGTCTCCACTAACCATAATAGAAGAGTATAACTGCTGCTAAGAAAATTGTCACAAAAACATCAATAAAAAATCATTAACCCTAATGTGGTACTGTTGCTGGTGGAATCGTGAGGCGGTAATAGTGGAAGAGGTGTTTGTAAAGCACACGGAGGAAATGGGATACCAAACAAATCAGTAATCGTCTCTGAAGCTACCGGCCTCAGATATTTAAAATTGTATGGAAGCTCCAACTTTGGGTTTATAATAGCATGGTACAACATTGATTCCGATGAGAACAGAAGTGAAATGAATGACTGCATGCAATAAATGAGTAAAACGAGTATCTTAACATACAAAGGACATATATAAGGGCATACCTGAAGTGCGTTTACATCGTCATCTTGGTTAAGTAATGTCAATAAACCTGTTAAACAGCATCTAAAATCAATGACAATGACTAAACAAATATTCTAGACTTATCATAATGTAAAGGATATAAGGTATACCGTAATCAGTGTGAGCTCCACTGGTTTTATTTTGATTCAAAGAATTGGAGAAGAAAAAGTAACATAAAGGAAAAGACATCAGCAATGTAAGGCCGAGTAATTAAAAAAAAAGTAACATTTGGAAACGCCAGATCCAAGATTTCATTACCATCCAATGTCATTTTTATGAACATTGGTTCCATTTACAGATGATACACCTGGGTAACCAATGAGCCGCATTACCCAAAATGGATCCCCAGCTCTTTGACCTTCAAATTCATCGGGCGATCCACCTAATGCTAAAGCGATTCCACGCATAATTTTCCTTGCAAGGTCTGCTTTAATCAAGGAACTATATGAGAAAACAAAAACTTAACTGTAGAAACTAACATGATGGAAAAAACAAAAAGAGGGGAGGAGGAAAAGGCATGCCTCTGCAGAGACTACTATATTCCTCCATAAGAACTTTGAATGTTGGAGGATTTTGTGGCCTACATGATGAACCCCAAAATGAAAGAGGGTCAAAAGACACACATCAGTGCCAGATGATACAAGAATTATCTTAGCAACGAAAGACTTCTTCTGAATACTAATACTTCAAAGTCCAACTATCTAGTGCAGTAAATCAAAAGCTAGAGTACCAGATCCAGCCAGATCAGAGAGAGCATTCAATTCAATGAATCCCCTTTCAGGATTAAAAACATACATATAATTGTTCTCTTGTGCTAATATTTAGTTAAGCCAAATACTAACTAGTATCCTTAGGGCATTAGTTAACAAACTAAAAGAGGAAAACCTTTTATAGGATGAGTAAAAATGCGCTCTCCTATGATTTTTAAATGTGCTCTCATATGATTTTCAATTGATAAAAAAATTTCCTTTTGATTCCTTAACCTATACCCTTGGCAAGACCCTTTAGCTAAATACTGTATGAAGGATGTGTGTGGACGAACACAGGAAATAATAAACAGAAAAACCCTATTTCCAATATACCATTGGTTGCTTCCTTCCATAACTTTGCCAAGATCTCCATACATGTCCTTGGTCACTTCTCTATAGCACTGTTAAAGGAAATTAAAGAGATCATTTATTGCTTGATAGAACCACAAGAACAAGAGTGAATTTTTGGATCTGCTATGCTAGACTCCAATCAGAAAAGACAACTAGAAACAAAGAAACCGAATTTTATGTTATAAGCAACAATCAAGACTTACATCAATAGCTTCATGCATGTCAGGTACACCTTTAGTTATATTTTCTCCAATCCTTTGATAACCTCTGCATCATACACCAGGCTGGTATCAGTAGAAATTGGATGCATAAACCTAAATTTTCTGAAGTGAAGCTTATATACAAAGTAGATCGATATATGTAACCAAGCAAACCTGAACCCAGCAGCTGGAGTCATTTTGATGTTCACCTTTTCTTCATATGGAAGTTCAAAGAATCTGCGTGTTACATCTCTAACTTCTTTAAGGAGAGTCTCAGGAAAACCATGTCCTTTCTGTCAATCAAGGACCATACGAATTGAACATTAAACACAAAATGGCCCAAGTGCCATGCATGATTTTAAATTGCAGCTTTTCTTTTGAGGTTTCTATAGCAATCGCAATTGCAACCACATCAACTGTTTTTACGCACAATTTCAGTAGTCACAACTTGACCACAGGGATATAAATGGAGATGAAAAATTCATGGACTAAATTTCTTTGCAAATTTACTACTAGTGACGTGAACTGGTTCATGAAACTCTCAGCCCTATAACAGAAAGACTCTTAGGAAATGAGAGCAGTCAATTCTTGAGTTGAATTGAAAAATTATATTCAGTCAAAAGCATTTTGGTAGCCATAGTTTTTGGCTTAAGCTGTCATAAGTAACTTGTCAAATTAACATAGGCAATGTTGGGATTAAAGTTGAAAAAGTACTTTTGAGAATTTCGATGCGAATAAAGAAGGAAGGATTTGTTGCTTTAGGATTAAAACTTAAAAATACTTTTGAGCCTCTTTAAATGCAATCCGAGCATACACTTTAGTATGCAAAATCAAAGGTATATTCATGTACTATTATTAGTCATTGTTTTCTCCTTTTTCTTCCACTTCATCCATTTCATTTTATTTTTTTCTTTGGTCATTTCAATCTTCAAGAAATAATAGCTATGTGCATACCCTAACAACAGAACCATTATTCTATATATAAATAATTGCAATCTATATGAAATTCAAAACATCATATTATAGTGGACCCACTATAATATAAGCGTTTCTGTATCATAAAAGATTAACCTCTTCGTTATAGTGCAGATTCTAATCAATTTGCCACACGGTTAATAATCCTTTTGTTTCAATCCCTCTTTTGCATATCGAAATGCTAAAGCAGCAAGAGTAAAAGGGAAAAAAAATGTTAATAGATGCAGCAAACAATACCACGTAGAAGAACCCTGCGTCTGTACAAGCCTTATCCAATTGTTTAACAACCTCAAGCACACCAGGGTCCTCTGCCATTTTTGGATCATCTGCCTTAGCCAAAAGGGGACTAATATCTGCATCATCATCATTGTTCTTCTTCTTATTATTAGTATTATTTGAAAGAAAAAAAACTGTTGTTGGATTCAGAACCTACCACACAAAAATTTCCTTCACTTAGTTCTAAACTGTTTGATATTTTTACTCCACAATTCTCTACTATACTTACTGAATACTTATAAATAGTAAAAACCATCCTAAGCAAATCCAATCGTAACATATTTCGATAATTTCCAATAAACCAAGGTATATATATGTTCTCAAAATTCATGGAAAGTAAAACCATCAGCATGTACATACATGTCCGTGTCCATACTCACAAACACAAAAAACACCACTAAAAAATATAAGATTGATCCAATAGTTGAAAAAAGTGAAAGGAGAAGCGAGAGAGAAGAGTTCATGAATTCAAATCTCCCAACCAATATTTCTAGAGTTCACAAATTCAAATCTCCAAACTGATATTTCTAATAAAATTAATAAATTAATATTTATTGATAAAAAAAACATAAAAACACAAACAAATGAACGTGAGACCATGGATATGTTTGATGGAATAAAGAATTGAGCAATGGTTATGAAAGTGGTAAGGGGGTTTACCAATTATGGGGATGGAACTAAAGTCCGTTGCCATGGGGTGTTGTGGTTATCTCAGAGTACAAGTGTGTGAATGCGTGCGTGCTGTTGAAGAGGCTAATGAAATGAAAACGAATTGCTTTTATCATATTGTTGTCAGTAAAGTCACGGATTCAGGAATCTGACATCAGTAGTGTCGTCCTCCGTAAGGAAAAGCTCATTTCCATTGGAAGGAATCCAAATGAGTTTTTTAAGAATTTTTTGGGTCCCACTATATTTTTTGTGGTCTACCGTCATGTCATATATAAAGAATTGGTTCAATATTTTATTCCAATTCAATAAATCAGAAACAACTCAAAAAATTCACATATCATAATTTTTATCAATAAAATTTAATATTTTTTTAATTTTTATAAATATAAATATTTAATAAAATTATTTAAATTTATAAAATATTTTTTAACAGTACTTTAAATGGTTATTTTATTTTTTATCTTTAGCGTAATATTTTCTCTTTATACTTTTTCTTTTTATAAAAAATTAATCCTTGGTATATTTGTTCAAAATTGTTATTTCTTTCTCTCTTTTATGGTATTTCTTTCTTTTCTACTTTCCTGCATAATTCACAACCTTCCAGGTTACTTTTCTCTTTTTTCTTTCTTTTCTCCCTTCCACAATCTTCCAATGATACTTTTCTTCTTTTCTTTCTTTTCTCTCCATCTCGTCCAAGCTCCTTGCCACTGCAACCACCGGTGCTGCTCCAAGTGACTATAGCCACCATCTCCATTTTCGAGCGTCCACCATCTGCAACTAGGTAACTTTTTTCCCTTTCATCTTTTTATGGAGACCCTCTGCTGTACTGTAAAGAAATTATTTTTTTAAATATTAAGATATCATTTCTTATATAATAAACGATTATGAAGATTGAAGGAACGCACCTGTCACGTAGATTTGCTCCAATGACAAAAAAATTTAAGAAACGATTTTTTCACACTAAGCACTCAAGAAGAAACGTACGTTGGAGATTCTTAAGACATCGTTGTATAGGACTCGCCTCAACAGAATCAATTAAGCACCAACGTTACAATAAAATAATTTGTCAACAATCAATATTTTATACATTCATCTATTCATAAATAAATATTTTTTTAGGCTTAAATAAATTTTTTTCTTACAATTTAATTTTTATTGTATTTTTGTTCTTATAGTTTTTTTCGTTTTAGTTATTACAAAATATATTTATTTTATTTTCATTATTAAAGCATTTTAGATGATGTTTTTTTTCATTATTCAAAATATTTTTTTAATTATTCAAAATACTATCTAAAATTATTTAAAAATAAAAAATAAAATAAACACATTTCACAAAGACTAAAATAAAAAAAATAATTTACAAGAATAAAAAAAAAATTACATTAACGAAACAAATATTTAAATCTTTTTTTAATCATTATATATAGTTATTAGTATTATTAGTATTTTCTTTAATAAGAGAATTTGAATTCATGATCTCTTCTCCT
>PYAF01003911.1:23262-34875 GCA_007407185.1 Glycine tomentella | reverse complement strand
TAAAAGAATATGTTGTTATAACTTTGATGTGGGTTAGAATTCTTCTATGTTCCTATGTTGGATTTGATGATTAGAAGTTAGTTACAAACATGCTTATTTATTTGAAGTATGTTAAATTTTATAAAGATTAAGGTTTAAGTAGTTCTATGATTTCAAGTGATACACCATGTGTTTGATGATTTGTTCTAATAAATGAAATAGGTTTAAGAGTTGTTGGTTTGAATCTTTATTATTGGATTTGAAGTATACTTGCATGATTGAAGGCTTTAAAGAAGTAATTATGTATTCTTACATGTGTTGTTGAGTGTTTCCATAAAAGCACGCCAAGTGTTTGATAAAATGTTTTAAAGAAATAAAATTGGTTGATGTGGTTGAATCTGTGTGGATATACATAGTTTTACAAAGCTTGTGTGTTGTTGAGTGACTCTGTATACTTTATTAATAATAATATGATGATTTGTGTTTGATGAATCTATATAACGCTTAAATGGTTTTATGGTTTTGATGATGAAAAATAAGTTGAGATATGTACTATGATGAAAATGATGAGTTAAGCTATGGCTATACGCGTAGATGTTGTGTAAAGCTTTATGTGATGATTAAAAGAAACTTTACGTGTTGTTTAAAAAGCATATGCCTTGAGTTGTAAAGATGATTGAGTTTTGAGGTGTATGTGATATGAGAAGAAGAATAATTAAAGATGTGATAAAATAAATCATTCATGCATGTTCCATGTGCATATATACCCGGTGGGGTAAATTTGTGAAGATGTTACCTCAAGAGGAGGTGTGTCAGATAGCTAAACTGAGTCCATGCGTTCAGAGGAGTCTGAACTTGGGGGTGGTTGAGACAGTGAGGACCACACCACCATGATGATCACATGGGTGGAGGTGATAATCCTACGCGCCACTGGGCTACCCTGACTGGGTGGATAAGTTCGTTCCACTGAGAGAGGGTGGGGCTATCTTGACTGTGGCCACTAATATTGAGATGTTGAGAAGCTGAGATCTCAGTCATGCATCATATAAAAAGATGAGCATGCATTCCATACATTACATAATGAGTATATGAGTATTTGTGGGCTGAGTAAATGGGATGAATTAATCTGTGAATGAATTCTCAGTCATATAAAAAGAGATAAGCATGCATTCTATACATCACATGATAAGCTTGTGAAATAATTATCTGTTGAGAGGATGTTGTGTGAAGGATATGAATTAATTCGTGTGCTAAGGTAATTTAATCTGTGGATGAACCTTCTGTGTTATTGTCTTATAAATATTATTGTTTATGTATGTATTTTGTTATATATGTGTTTTATTCATTACGTATTTTGTTATGTATGTTTTATTCAAACTTTGTTTATCATAAAACTTACCCTATGTTGTGCCGGTGGTTGACACTTGTGATGATCCCAATTCATTTGGGCGAGTAGAGGAACAAGAAAGCGTGAACTGCAGATGAAGGATGATGAAGAAGTTTTGACGATTTGATTGTGTAATTTTGTGGCATGTAATTGTATTAGACAATCTGTGTATTATTCTGGATCACTGTATCTTATTATTATAATTAAACCGTGGTGAGAAAGAATCATGTACGTTACGAACGAATCATTTGTAAGCGAAGCAAAAGGAATTTTTGGGAAAAATTTATAACTAAAAATGTTATAATACAGAAAGAACACGAATTTTCATATAAAAACAATCAAGCACGAGTGAGAAAAGAGAGGTGTTACAGCTAGCATAATACCTCATCAGCGAACACTAATTAGTCTCCTTCATGTCAACAAATTTTCTTCATTATGAGAGGAAAACATGTCACATTCAACATTTTCATAGTTTAAATATGATTTTTTGATATATTATCCTCTTAAGAAGGTATTAAATGATCCTTAATTAGCTATGCAATGTGACTGCACATATATGCTAATGTTGGAGAAGGAAGCATTTGGAACATTTTTTGAGACCCATAAGGATGTTTACTATAATTTTAATTAACTAATGCAATAGTCAACCAAAACAAACATTAGCCACCATGCACCTCACAACAATTAAAATATATCAGCCATTAGTTCTTCATTTTGAGGGTGAGCCTTGACACAGTAGTAAAGTTGTGTCTTGGTGACTTGTTGGTCATGAGTTCGAATTCGGAAACAGCCTCTTTGCATATGCAAGGGTAAGGTTGCATACAATATTCCTCCCCCTTACTTGCATATAACGTGGAGCCTCTGGGTAATGGGGTACGTAGCTTTTTTTTTTTTTAGTTTTCTAGTAGTTCTTCATTTTCACTCTTTGTGTTATATCTTTGGTTCTAAGTCTTTTTGTCTTAATTAACAAGACAACCTACGTCATCCATGTATCAGATCTAAGTTATTAACATGCACACAGGGTAGAAACCACTAGTAGTATAATTTTTTTCATTTGTCAGACATGCCAAATGGAAGAAAAAGATTGCTTCAATGAGTTGAATCAATCTTATCTAGTTGAACAGAGTAGCTTTTCAGCACTATGTTAAAGGAAAATCATAAGTATTCCAAAGGAACCTTCTCTTCTACTGAATATTGGCCTTTGATAAATGATCGGGCCATGAAATATAGTAATGATATAAAAGAGAAACAATTACCTAAAACCTATGACAATATATGGAACACCTGCCAGGAATGACTAAATCTGCAAGCAGAAACAAAGACTTGTTGAATTTATCACACTAATGAAAACGAGCTCTTGGAGATAAAAGTGAAAAAGATTGATGACAAAAGATACGAAATGTACCCAAAACTTCAATGGTTTCTCCCTTTTCAATCGCTATTATCTTTATTTTCCAAATGTCCTCATTTTTTACAAGATTCTCATTAAGTTGTAGATACATAAACAATATTAACATTTACAAAAAGATTTCACTCCTTATGATATAGTAATCAAACAATAGAGAATTCTTTGGCATGATTATAACTTATATGGCATATTACTAAGAATTTTGCAAAAGAGAATTCCCACAAATAGATTAAAACGTACATCATCCATAAATTTCTTCTCTTTTTTACATCTGTTAATCTTAGACTTAATCTTTTGTTGTTTAAGACTGATAGCCTTCTAAACAGCTTTGGAAATTTTTCTTTCAGATTCTTCTTTTACTTTTTGAAACAAGGATTCAAAATACTACAATTAATTTAATACAAAAATAGATTAATCAATACAAATTAAAAAAAAATAATGTGCTTATACTATACAAGAAGCAAATAAGCAATGATGGTAGGTTCACTATAAATGATAAATGGAGGACACTTACTAGTTTTTGATTTTCAAGTTAAGTAGCAAGCAATTTCATTGTACTCATTCACAATCTATGAAAGAAAATATATTTATATAATGTGTGAAAAATTAAGACTCCTCCTAGAGATACATAAATCTAAGAATTGAGCAAACTACTGAATTAATCTTGCAACATTATATCTTTAACTTTACTATTAAGTATAGCCTTATTCATGGCATTATCTTCACAATTGAATACACTGAGTGTTCAGCTCAACCAACTTCCCATCAGTTTTGGATTGAATGAGTCTATAAACATAGTTGTCTCCCACATAATCTTAATTCATTTGGTTTCCACTTTTACGGAATAGGAATGATGCACCTCTTTCTAGTGTATAACATGTCATCCCTTGTATCTAAATCAAGACTTTCCATATGGTTGTAATCAAATACATATAAGAAACAAAGAGAAAAAGAATAAAACATGAGAAAACAAGGGGTAGTGGAGGAAAATGTGAGTCTCGCCTTCTAAAACCAATGTACCCACATATAACACATATCTACATGTTCTCAGTGGTTTGCCTAACAAAACATATAGATTTTTCAGCATGCTACTGGCAATAGCGGCATACTTGAAATAAAAGTAAGCATTAAGAAATCCGAGGTGAAGTGAAGTATAAATAAAGTTGGGTTGGCTCACAGTTACAATACAAGAAGAATCTAGCCATTTAGAAATACAGGAAAAATGGAAAGAATGGTTGCATAAAGTTGTAAGAATTCCATCGGTGTCCTGATCTAATCGCTCTGCATGTTAGAATTCATAGTACAGAGGAGAGAAAAGAGAGAAAAAGGGTAAAACTGAAAATGGATATTAGTCAAAGGAACAAATCAAGTTTACATAAGTACATTGTGGACTTATATAGCCACACCTAATAATCCTAATATTTTTTATTATCTCTAATATCCCCCCCCGGTAGGCTGGAAGTGCAAATTAGCATGTTCAGCTTCGGATGAATAATACAATCCAAGATAGAGAGGTTGAATCAATCATCATTGGAAGAAATAGGTAAAAAATTAGGATACATTCTGGGAAAGTAATGAAAATTACAAAGAAAATTTAAGTCGTAATCACATCAACTAAACAAAAAAGTGACTAAAACAAATCATCTTCAACAATAGGAAAGGGACTAAAACCATGATTGCAACTTCAAGCAGACATAACATGTCAACAACCAAACTCTTTGAACAGAAGCTTCACCAAGTATGAAAACCAGAGAGAACGAACATGAAGACCGGTACAATTCATTACTTCATAAAAAATTCAGACTTATCCCATGACAAAAGGATTGCACTTCTCAAACCTTAGCCTCAACCAATTCAATAAATCTGTTCGGAATGTGGAGACCCTAAAACCAAGGTCAAAGTGCTAGAGGTGACATCACTTTAATGAAATAGTTGATTAACATCATCAAAAGCCTCTAGAGTAAGTGTTTTGAGGCCAAAGAATGACCAAAAATAAAAAACAAAGAGGAAAAATACTAAACACTTGGTGTGCATGATAAGCTATGGAAGAAAATGACCAAATGGAGCCTATGTTCTCATCACCTTGAATTTGCTCGATTAACAATAGTTCTCATTTCAATAAGATCTTAGAAGAACAAGAACAAAACAATAGATGACAATGTACACGGGAATAGTGGAATCATAGTAAACACCAACAAAAATGAGAAACAGAGTCCAACCATGAAGAATCCACACTCATGGCAAGCACAAAAAATTCACCATGTGACTAAAATCAAGAACGCAGAAAGCAAAAACAAACAAACTTCGATGGAACAATCCATACTCAATGGTGGCCGAAAATCGCCTCCCATAGCCAAGTACGACGACGGTCACGACGGCAGTGACAAATCAAGAACCCAATTGGTGGGTTATGAATTGTGATGCAGAAGATGTGGCGAAACTTTCTATTGGTGTAGTTTTCATTTTCCATCCAATGGTTGCTAGAAAACTTAGAAATGGCATCGTCGCCGGTGAGCAAGGGTTTTATGGTTTTTAGAAATTGGGGAAATGTAGCTAACAAAGAAGAAGACAAGGTTTCTATCGTAGCTGAGAGCAATGTCGACGATGGGTAGCAGTGACATGAGAGTGAACAGAGTTGCGAGAGTGGGAGTGGTGAGAGTAAGCAGTGTCACAAGACTGAGAGCGAGTGCTGAAATCAAACTGAAACTTGGGGTTTTAATTTGGAAAAAAGGTCATCCATTTTTATAAAAATCAATGTTAACAATTGATTAAATAACAACAATTTTTATAAAAATTGATGTTAACATAGAAACATAATATTGATTTTTATAAAAACTAATGTTAACAATTGATCAAACAACATTGATTTTTATAAAAATCGATGTTAATATTGACACACAACATTGATTTTTAAAAATCGATGTTAACGAACTCAATTTATTTACAATTATGTTATTGTGTTTTTTTTTAACATTGATTTTCATTAAGTCGATGTTAAAATGGTGACCTTAAAAACATATTTTCTAGTAGTGTTAGGATTACAAAGCAAAAGAAGAAAACAAAAAACAAGAGTTTGTTTGTATAGGAGTTCAATTTAACGAAACTAGCGTTCCATGGAAGCAAGACCCGAGTTATTTTAGGATTTTTGCATTATATTACGATAATTCTTAATTAAATATGATTTGGGCGTTTTTCCAAACACACTCCAAATAAGTTCTTTATGTATTTTTAAACACTTATGTTAAAAATAATTTCCAAAACCTAATATATTTTAAATGAGGAACTAATTGCTAAATAGTATGAAATTATGATAAATAATTTTCAAAACAAAAAAAGTGATAAGTATATCATATTTGTCCTAAATATCTAGTCTATTCTATTGAAATTACCAAGTCTCTTTTAAAAAAAGTCGTACCTCTGAGGTGTTGAGAAGGACAAGGATAGAAAAACTTAATAAATTTTAGGTTATATCTCCTTTGCATAATGGACCGTATAACATGAAAGAAAACAGATTTTTAAGCATAATAAAATCTTCCATTATGCTTCTTCTTTCTGTCCAAGATAAATTGATTGATCTTAGAGACGCATTGTCTTGTACATGCATTTAGGCCAAAACCATTAACTTATAAGCAACCAATTGCTATATCTACTAGTACTACTCCCACTTGTATGTTATCCAATTGGCCATATAGCCCAAGGGGCCCAATCCAAATATGAAGTTGACTTCTAAGCAAACCAAGAGCCTGCATTGGTCCAAGTTCATTTAACAAAAGAGGGCAAGTTCACTTGAAAAACAAAGTCGTATAGTTGTTGAAGCAACTCCCATCCAACTACAAGCGACCTTAAACTTGAGAGGTAGGTGTATTATCGTTGCTATCTTTCACAACTAATTAATGTACCTAATGCTATTTTTAAAGAGTTGAGAGGCCAACTTTCTACTTAATTAGTCCCATCGTCATCGTCTAAATATCTTATTGTCTATAGCATTGCAAACCCAAACTAGCATGTGTTTCTAATTTGCATCAGAGTAGCCTTGATAAGACAAATTTTTGCATATTCTAGTAATATTGTACCAAGCCAAACCAAGACATGTTGTATGTGAAAATTGAAAATGTATCGTCAGATGCAATTAAAACCATTTTCCATTTGCACTAGTCGACTAGACATAATTTTTTGTTTTTATTCTTTAAGTAAAACTAAAAGTATAAAAAATATGGTACTTATTAAGATAAAATTCAAATATTAACTAGATAACAATTCAAAAATGAATAAAAATAAAGTAATTGATGGATGTAAAATTTTGTTCTCGTTATCTTTATGGGTGGCATATACCGTTTTCTAGTTCATTGGGATCTGTTTAGTGTTGGAGTTCGAATAAAATGCATGAAGCTTTAGATTTTACATTACCACTCTATGGTAAAAAAAAAAAAAATCTATGTCTCTCTTTGATTGATTGACATTGATTATCCTCAATTAAAATTTGGAAATTTGAATTCACAGAAGAAATTACAACTTTCAGAGCAACAAACTGGAAAGGCAAAAGCAAAAAAGAATTATTTTTACAGGCTCCAGCCATAAAGTAAACAAAACGTAGCAATGAAAAAAAAAAAAAAAAACAGTATGATAAATACCCAAAGAGACGACGAAACAATTGCGACTAACACAATTCTGAGAGGAGCCATAACTAATTATGTTGATGAAGCAGCCCCTGATGAAGACCAGTGATTCTTACAATACTGCTCACTATTCTCATCCATCCTTTCCAACACATAGTGCCCCAAATTCCCATTTGCCTCCAACAAATTCTCATTGCAAAGAAACTCACTCCCACAAACCTTTTCCACTTCCCCAGAGAAGTCATGCAAGAAAACATGAGTCTTAGGGTTCCCACCCTTTTTGCTCCTGGCAAGAACGCCAGCGGTAAAGATTGCCGACATTCTTCCAGGAGCGTCGGGCCAGTCCCCTCGTGGCCCGTCGACCAAAATGACGTCCCAGTCAATCTCGTAAACGTGGTTTGGGAGGTCATTGAGGCCCAGTTTGCAGTCCGAGAAAAGAAGATTCTGCACCGGCTTGCACTCGTTGGCCACGTGTTCTTTCGCTGAAGCTATGAGCTCCTTCATCTCGCTCCTTTTGGTGGTGTATTGAACATCATAAGCATCGATATTTGGGTGCAGTTCTTCGTAATACGCGGCGTAGTAGCGGTTTTCGTCGATGAAAACCGTTCTTCCGTTGTGGTTGAGGGCTTTCCAGAGAAGGGTTTCTGGTGTGAGGCCGAAGATAAGAAAGTTGCATGGGGAGGAGCATTTCCGAAGCACGTCGGAGATGGGTTTGAGGTCTGACTGTGGCATGTGGAACGTGTCGTTGGATTTTGAGGCATAGTGAAGGAGAGTGTTGATCACTGTTGCTGGCAAAGGAGCACTTCCAAAACCAGAAACTGGAGCAGTATTTGAAGAGGGAATCCCAGAAGAAGTTGCAGTAGTGATGAAGGTGGATTCTCTTGTGTAAATTAGGGTAACGAGAAAAGCGAGGGTGAGGATTGATATGCATGCTAGAAGCCACAAGCGATTGGAGCTTCCTTGTTTTTGGATATAAGGGTGGAGGAGGATGAGTTTTGTGTTAGTGTTTGTGCTCTTCATGATGGTTTAGATTTTAGAAATTAGAATCTCTCTCCTTTTTTGGTGTGGAAGAGAAAGAGAGATTCTGTGTTCTTAGAGAGAATTGGGAAAGAAGGTTTGGTTATAAACAAGTGTAGGAATAGCATAAGAGAGAGTTGAAGCAATGTGTTGGGGGAGGGAAAAAAATGTTGAGGGTGACCTTAATACCTTATATTATACATTGACCCTCCTACAAGGCTCTAGACTAGAACTGAAAATGACGTTAATAATGAGAGCGATTTAAGTTTTTTTTTTTATCCTAATAGAGATTTGTTTTGTTTATGAAGAAGGGTTTTCAGGCTGAACCAAAACGGGGTTATGGAGAAAGGTACACTGCGTTGTAGCTGAGAGATAGAGAAGGTAGAGAGAAACAATAGCTTTAGCGACCCAGTAACTAATTACAAGCCAAAGGTCGCTTTTCCTTGTTGATTTAAGATTTTGTTCCTACGTAACCACCCTTTTAGAATATTGGTAATTTCTTAGAAAAATAGCTACCCTTGAATGAGACAATGTACCTGCAACGATTCGCGCGCGTGAAACACATTTGATTATCAGGTTTTGTAGTTAGTAGTAGCGAATATAATATACTAACACGTTGAGATGATTTAAATTTTCAAATTATAAGGCATCAGGGTTTCTTTCTATGCTTAGCATATTAATTTTTATTCAGCCTAGTTACCTCATAAGTCAAAATATAAGTGTCAATACCATAGTGAACACGTTAACGTGCACTATACTCTTGAATTATTTAGTTAAGTAGTTATTCCTCATTTCATATAACTAATTCTTTTATAGGCTTATAGCTATGAATGCGGGATTTTCTTTTATATTTATGTATAGATATTAATATAGCTATACTAATTAAAAGTCCTTCCAACTATTTTCTCTTGTAGAATTTGAATAGCATTTAAAAGAATCAAATCGAATCGTTTACTATTGTAACGAACCTTTGTTGGTGATTTGAGAATGAAAGACAACAATTAAAAACATATAATTAGTATAATATATAGTTCTTGAATTATATATATAATGTTGGGTCACAACATGAAATAACTCTTGATACAATAAATTTAATAGTGCAGCAGGGCGTCAGTTATAGTTGGGTCAAAACATGAAATGGAAAAACCAAGGCCCGAGATTGACAAGGGCCTAATTTTTAGGGTGCTATGAAGATCCAACAATCGAATGAGCTCTATTTGACTCATTTTCTACCCCTCAAAAGGAAAAAGATCGAAAAAGAAAAAACTTGAGCCCTCTTGCTATATGTATATATATAGAAAATGCTAAAATATATTTTTAAATTATCTAATTTCATTTTTAGTCTATAATAAAAAAATTATTTGTATTGAATCTTTAATAAAATAATAAAAAAAATTATATCTTTGATATTTTCTTATAGTTCATTACGAAATTAGTGAATTTTTTTTTTTAGTTTCTAATAAGTTTTATTCATTTGTTATTAATCCCTTTTCAAAAAGACTAATACAAAATGAACAAAATTTATTAAGGACCAAAAATAAAATTAATTAATTTATCAATGATTAAAATAAAATATCAAGAACCAAAAATGAAATTATTCTTTTATTAGAAATTTAACATAAAAAATTATTAAGAAACAAATAAAAATAATAATATTTATTAGAGATAAAAAAATATTTTAGCGAATAATGAAAATTAAACATAATGTGGAAATTAGAAAGATGCAATTGTGTTATAAAAAATTAGTTGTCCCCTTTTGTTAACATTTAACAAAGTCATAGAATGCTCAGTTCACAATAAAGAAAGTAATCGCCTGACTAACACTTGCTAAGACTGGATCACCCGTGCGCCTTTAATCAAATTGCTTAATTATTATTAGTATTTTTGTTAAAAATATTTTTCTTTGTATGTTCATGGCATTTATCAAAATGCCTTTGGCCTAATTGATCATTATGGCATATCCTTTGGTGCATGGAATTAACAGTGACATGATATTGATGGGGTGTGTTCCCCGTTTTGGGTCTAGTAGTTATCTGAGGTGTGGACATTCAAATTGTGGGAAAGAAGAGAAAAAGAGATCGACAAGCAGGCACCTCCACGTGATATAAAAGAAGGTTTGGCACATATTTTTAGCATGTCCAATGTCCAATTATGGATTGCAGTAATTAATTGGCATTCTGAAAAAAACATGAAAAGAAGATTCTTTATGGAATCGACAATTGCATTGAGAGTCACACTCCATCACGCTATTCTATCATCGCTCAACAAACTCAATTGAAGCAATTTGCCATTTGAGAGTCACAAATTCCTGCAAAGCATATTGATTTCTCAAGTTGTGACTTGAGACTAAATTTTAAGATTTGGACTTTTTTTTGTTGAATGTTATACATGAAATAGTACACCCTATTATTGTCATTGTGTTCGTTGTCAATATGGTACTGTCACTCCCGTGCCCACACAAGGGACAAATAGGTTTGAGAATTACTAGGTCGATACCATAGTTAAAAGAGAAGAAAAATTTAAATGTAATTTTTTTTTCACAAATTACAAAATAAATAAAACAGAGGCCAATAGGTCCGAACTCAAAATTACATTAGAAACATTAAGTGAGACTAATGAGAGAAATTAAAATTAAAAATATTATGAAAAATCGTTATAAATAGACTTTTGTAAAATTTTAAAAACAATCCTGTTATAACTTATTTATTTATTAATTATTTATCCTACTCATTAAATAAAGCCTTAAAGATATTAAATTTCCTAACCTTAGTTTCAATTACCCTACATGAAATAAAACAAAACCGAGCCAGGTACACTAAGAAATGCACACATGAAAGGTCAAACTTTTGTCATTACTTCTACATGTCGTGATCCTATTGGTTATGAAACAAAATTGAGAAAATCGTCAATGTCGAAAATCCCCTCCGTTGACGACAACGGCAAATGGAGCAGATAAATACTGAGACATGGAAAGTAATCTAATTTTGCACTACTAGTATAAAGATACTCCATGTAAAGTCCATTAAACGTGTGAAGCATTAATGCTTAAGTGCAACTTGGTAATTTAAGACTTTATAAGCGAGTTATTAATCATTGTTTATTTGCATATTTAAAAAAATCAGTTTATTTAAGTTGATTTTTTTTTTTTTTTACTTTTGCCTTATTTATATAATCAGTACATGCTGTCAAATACGTGTGGATACAAG